>JANVCL010000007.1:14411324-14427716 GCA_026546855.1 Erythroxylum incrassatum
AGTCGGCGTGGATATATATATATATATTATATGATTAATACATACATATATTTGTTATTTTTTAAAAATCTTGGAGGGCCCAGTGCCCCAAATGCCTCCGTCAGTGCATGCTGGTGTTTGAAAGAAGTGAGGGACATGAGAATGTTAACGATGAAGATTATGACTAAATTCGAGACTCCTGGTTTGATTTAGGGATTTCCAAAACGACATAATTTAGCTATATTTAATCAAGTAGTTTAATTAAACATCATAGTTTAGTTAAACTTAATTAGTTAGTTTAATTAAGTCTGACATATATAAGTGTTTAAGGTTTCTAGAACATGTTGCAAGTCACATCATCAAACTTAATAAAGACAATAAAGTCAGGCTATAATTTAAAAAATTAAAAGTTTAAGTACTTAATTATCACTTTTTTAAGTTCGGCTATAATTGCAAAGTTTGAGATTTTTTTGTAATTAACCTTTACATGAGACCAAGTGATGGCGGACTCAGGTGGGGATGGTAATGGGTCAGGTAGGACCCGGTCATTTTTTAAAAATTTAAAGTACAAAACGATGTTGTTTTGCTTTAAAGTGTCAGGCCTTAGGCTAGGCAGGGCGAGCCCAAACTCAACTTAAGGCCCAACTTAAGACTTGATCAACCTGAGCTCGGCCCCTTAACTTAGGGTCGGGTCCCTTTGTCATCCCTAGATTCGGGCCCAAAGATTTGGAATTTTAGAACTCTCATATCTCGTAATTTGGGACAAATTTTGTGACTTTTCTCTCCTATAAGGAGCCCTTAGCCTTCATTTTTAAGAAATACTTACACTTTGGCGTCCACCTCCAAGATTTATATTTAGTTATTGCTGGACATTCATTATGTGGTTATAGGATATGCCAGTCATAAAAACTTTTAAGTCCGATTTAGCTTGACTTAAAATTAATGAAATTTATTTAAGATTTAAAAAAATCAAAACTTCAAATTAGGTTTAAATTCGAATTTTACGATTTAGTCTAATTCAAAATATAATTTTGTTCCAACTGTCTTCCTCCTACATTAGCTACTACTTTTTCATAATTTCTGTTCTTTTACTGTAAGCTGTTTAAATCCTTTGGTGTCTACTTTAATTCTCTTTACAGATTTATATGCATACCAGTTGAGCTACAGACTTGTAAAGCAAATTCTTTGTTTCAATTACTCTGTTTCAACCATATTTTATTAAATCTTATCAATATATTTATGTAGGATCTACATAAATGTACCACCTTCCTGGCCGCTCGGCTGGCTATATGTCGAATCATTTGGGCTTGCCCGTGGTCATGTGTTCGAAGGATAGTAAAGAGAATGAGAGAAGCACACAAAAAAAAGGATCTACATAAATATGTGTATAAGAATTAATAAAATATAATAGAAATGCTATAATTGAAACAGGAGATTTGATCCCGAAATTTTCACCGATAAAAAGAAATTTTTAAATATAACTTATGGTACAAAATAAATTTCATGAAAATAAAAAAGCAATCAAGTAATTGTCTCCACCAACTCCTGTCCAGTCAAACTGTGGTGCTGCAGGATAGTAACTTGGAATCTTTAGCCACCTGCAAAACCATTCCATAAGCATTGTTGTACTTGGTACCAAACTTTTGTCCTTTCCTATTCGTTGTTACATAGTATTTATGCATCAAACCCTTTTACGGGAATGTGATGTCTTAGTAAATACATAATGGAATTATTGGAAAATTAGATGCCTAGTATGTTCATGAGTTGGAAACCTATTATTTCTATAGGTGCTCTTGATAGTCAATAGTATAAGTTTTGAGGTAGTGAGCAACATAAGGTGTTAACGGGTGCTGAATGTGAAAGAAAGAAAAAAAAATTACAATATAACATATATGTCTTAATGGGAAAGACAATAATAGGATCGTTGGTTCTCTTAACCATTGGGGCAAAATGATGATAGTATCATGACATGCCCTTTGAGATCCTCTGTCCCTAATTACTCAGGCCTCTGTGTACTCCTTTCATTCAAATGACCTAGGTTTATGTGCCATGTCATGGGGACGTATTCCTCTATCTTCAATTACCCAGTCCCTCTGTACCCCTTCCATCCAAGATTTCACAAGATTAAGAAATTGATTACATCTAGTTCAATATTGTTAAAAATTGTTCACATTTTGGAGGATGCAACTGATATGTTAACAAAGTTTTAAACTTGGGAGAATGTTTGCATAACTTTAAGTCCTTAGGGGTTTGTATGGCAAAAGTGATTCTTAGTTAAGCATTGACCTTTGGCATTTATGAAAATATAATTTCATTGTCCTATAGCTTTAATCTATAAACATCTTGATAAAGGTTGTATAAGTTAATTAGAGATGTACTGATCAATGTACACATTTCCAATGCAATCATTTGTTCCACTATATCACTTCATTACATAAACTAGGTACTCTTCCCTTCTATCACAGAGACCCAAAAAAGGAAATAAGAAGGAAAGGTAAGAAAAAGAAATAAAGGAGAAATGATAGAGAGAGACGTCATATCACACCAGCCCCAGCTGAACCTCACCTACATATAAACAACTGATATAGATGATACCATCTGAAAAAACAAAAAGAATTGAAAGAAATAACCCCCACCACTGAATTCATAACATCCTCATACCCTCCAAACGAAATTCCGCCTTCTGTTATGTCATCCTGCTCTCAGACCTTGATCCAGGGTACTCACTTCGCTCTGTGTCAGAATTCTCCTTTTGAGACTCAATCTCCATGCTACCTCCATGAGTTCTTCTATGCCTACGATCCTGAACATTATGAAACACGAACTCATACTCAATGGAACTAAGCCAGAATGCATGAAACAACTAAATCTAAAGCATCATTGATAAGGCAGCGCCACGAGAGAACAAGGATGACAGAAAAATATATAATCAAGAATTAAATAAATCTCCTCTTCCTTTATGAGATCCGTGCAAATTCCTTTAGTGTGTATGCACCACCATGTTCCAGTTTGAAGATCAGCAACTAACCTCTCTAGGAATAGGATATTCCTCGGACTCGAGCATCCGGACAACTTGGCTCATTTTAGGCCTTTTTTCAGAATCTGGATCGACGCACCTCAGAGCAGACAATAGGGCACGCTTCAGAGATCTTGTTGATGGTCTTACCTCAATGTTTGGATCAACCACTTCTTCAGATCGCCTGTTTCCAACCATTGTTTTCAGCCAATCTACAAGATTAACCTGCAAACATGCAATTTTATGATTAAGAAGCTGTCATGATTCAGGAGGGTGTATACGATTTGAATCAAACAATGATGCTGAACAAGAAATCTCGAAAACAACTAAAACAAACTGAAAGGAGAAAAGGAACGTGAGGGAATTCCTCAAGTCTAGGAATATACTTATCAGACTACAAAAGCTGTAGCTAAATTCATAGAAAAATCAGGTAAATTCTGAATAATCTATGTTATCCTGAACAAACAACTGCAGATATGTTATCCTGAACAAACAACTGCAGAACAAGTTATTGCTTAATAAGTGAGCAATGTCTAAAACTAATAAACGTGGAATGTAATTCCATAAGTACCTCCTGGGCAGGACGACCATAGTCTACAGGATCTCTCCCAGTTATTGCTTCCAACAGCACAACTCCAAAGCTATAAACATCGCTCTTTTCATTCAAAAGTCCAGTATTTGCATATTCAGGAGCCACGTATCTGTAAAATGTTAATTTTTTAAAAGAAGTGGATGCTTTCAGAAGTGAATTATAGCCCCACAATTACAAGTTAGTATACACAACAAAGGACAAAAGAGTTCAGGCCTACGAGTTATAAAGTTAGTACTCATGAATTTGGGATAAACCTTACCCAAATGTTCCCATGACTCTAGTAGTGACATGGCTTTTACCAGCTCCCAGTAGCTTGGCCAGGCCAAAATCAGAAACCTTAGCATTAAAATCATCATCAATCAATATATTACTCGACTTAATGTCCCGGTGCACCACTTTTGGCTCAATTGCCTCGTGCAAATATGCCAGACTGCAAAAAGATACACCAAATCATGTTGGAAGCAAAATGTCCAAAAAGGAAATGCTGATAAGCTGACTTACGCCTTGGCCGTGCCAAGGAGAACCTTCATGCGGGCCTCCCAAGTAAGATATCCATGCTGACGCAAAGCACCATGAAGCCATTGTTCCAAGTTTCCGTTGTTGACATACTCATAAACCAACATCCTGAAACGATTGTCACAAATGAGATCATTAGATAAATTTGCATCACTTAGGTGCATAGCTGAAGTAATCTAGCACTCAAATTATTGCACCATGTGAAAACACAATCTTTCTGCTGGATTTTGAATGTAGTTTTGTCTGTCGTGAATTGATTCTAAGCTGAATTATCAAGTATACTGTTCAAGATAATAATACCTGTGCGTCCCTTCTATACAATACCCCAGAAGACGAACCAAATTCTTGTGGCGCACATGACCAATAGCATCAACTTCCACCCTGAACTCTTTCTCCGCTTGGCCCCTGAATTAAAATATAGCGTTTCAAGTTGAAGACCCCATGGAATGGAAACAAGAAAATCATAATACAGAACTGACAGCTAAATTTGAAACTCACAAGTTGTTCAGGATCTTTTTGACTGCCACTGGTGTACCATTTATTAGATGTCCCCGATAAACAACTCCATATCCACCCTCTCCAAGGACATTTTCCTTGGAAAACCTATTTGTTGCCAGCTCAAGATCCCTCAATGTAAACCAGTGACCCCAACCCAAGTGAGAAAATTCGGGCAGGCCACTTAGAGGAGAAGGAGCAGTAATGGGGTACGAAGAAGAAGGTTTGTACACAGTTACAGTGCCAGAACTCCCTTCTTCACCTGACTGGGATCCACAGTCTTTCTCTAAATGACGAAAAGAGCCTGATTGACTGCTATTGCCGCCATTTTTTACCTTTCCCATACCTAGATGGACCAGGACCTTATCTGAATCTTTATCACTGGACTTGTCATGAATGGTAAGAAGAATCCCTTCACGAGGAACAAATTCATTTGTTGATAATTGTTCCACCCGAACTTCCTTAATTTCCTTTGAAACTGCTGGGATTTGGCTAAGGGGAAGTTTGTTTCCATCTTTTTTCGACTTCTTTCGATAAGTTAAACAAAAAGACAGTAGAGAGAGGATAATTATGATAAATAGAGCAACACAAATACCAATTACTTCCCAGACCTTGAGACCAAAAATGGCGGTTGTTTTGGAGAGTTCCGTGTTAAGATCACCGGCCATTTTCTCGATGTCTAAATTCCTGCAAGATAAGACAAGGAAACACATAAAAACATTTACATCAGTGCAAAACTCGCGTATGAACAATGTGGTGGATTACTTTACTACCACAACGTAACCCTTCAACAAATTCAAACTTCCCCTTACTATTTCCAGTAAAAGCTAAGAACCCAGAAGAGAACTTGCAACAGGAAGAAAAACCATACCAATTAGAAATCGAAACAAGAAGCCATTATCAGATGTAGCTCAATGGGAAACGATCAGATCAGATGAAGTTAATGGAATAAGAAAGTCCCAATAAACAGAGAACTAAAAGTCTCCATTTCCAATGGAATTAGTAACAGTCATAGGAGACGTAAATTCACAAATATCAAGAAAAAATAAATAGCCAAAAAATGACTAAGATGCAAATGAAAAGGCAAAGCAACATTCTATGTTATCTCACCTCTCTGAACAGAATTTCAGAAGAGCAGTCCTCAAAATCTAGATCTTTGAAACCTCTCAACTATTCCCACCCCTTAGAGGGTAGATCTTAGAACAAACAAACTGAATCACATATTTCCGAAGTACTCATTTTCAAGAGAAGCAAATGAATCCAGATGTTAAAAGATGCAGCTTTATGGACCCAAAAGAATAGATATCCCTTAAGGGTCTTCTGTAGGGAGGTAATGTGAGAGGGAATCTAAGCTGGGGTGGAGCTTTCTGTGTACCCAAAGCCAAAAATGACAAGAAGAAAAGGTCTTTGGTGGTGTTGTGAATTGTAGCAAAGAGTAGAAGAACAAGAAGGACATGGAAAATTGGAGGAAAGGAGTGGGTGAAATTGTGGAGTGGTGGGGAAGAGATAATAAGGGAAGAAGGGACGGAGTTATCAGTGGTAGGTGATGAGTTTTAGATGCCTTACATTACAACACATTACACACACACACACAGTAAAACAGAAGCTAAATGCAAATGTGTCAGTCTCCTTAGGATTTTTGATTTGCTGTTATGAACATTGACTCATTATCTTTTTTCTTTTTTTTCACCTCCTACCCCATGCTTTCTATTTGGTTGTCTATCCATGTCTTCTGGAGGGTTGGGTGTTGGTGTTGGGTTCTGTCATTAATCAAAGACTATTAGCAGTTGTAAGTTAGTGTTTAGACTTCAGAGGAGGAATTATAGGGTGTAATTTAATAATATAAGTTATTGGTCAAACATCACATTAAGATGGAGAAGTGATGGCTGATGATGGTGAAGAAAAGGGATGAGTGGGATTTTAGAATCTGAAACGAAAACCCATCTGATCTGCTGCTAGCTGTTTGAACGGTCAAATTAAACCCCATCACAAATTTAATACATTATTATAATTTTAATTTCTTAACAATATTTACTGGGGAATAATATTACAAAAAGTGTCTACCAGGCAGACAGACGTCATAGTATCTAACAACAGTATACAGTTTGGAGCCACTTGTAATCCAATGATTGAACAAAAACACCTTCTTCATCAAGAAATAAACGAGCTTGCAAGGTCTTAATTGCAAGTAGTGTAGATAGCCTGAGGCAGGAGATAGTTACTTGGGAATCTTATCAGGATACGAAACGACCCTCTCCTGAAATCTAGTGTTGGATGATGTTGATCTGCCAAGGTTTTCTGCATGGAATGCAAGTGTAACCTGACATAAATGGCAATTTTGCTGACTATAGGAGCCTGGCGTAGGTACATTACATACCATACAGAAGAGAAGAAGAGAATGGTCTTTGGAATCACAAACACATGGCCTCTTTCAATTTTTATGATCAATTGCCTGCCCATCTTTGGAACTGTTAATCTACAATTTCATTGACTTTTTTCTAAACTATGAAAAGGTTACAAAAGCTACTGTCCAGAATGTGATTCCTAGTACAAGCTGGCCATTCCTTAAAAACTATATATTTTACTATGACCTTTTGATCGATCTTGGTTTGATTAAACAATCCTTCGTACCGTTGATGAAGGTGGTATCATGACTTGTTGGTATGAATGATTCTTTATCATGTTCATAACAGTAAGTTAATAGTATATTATGGAACTATGGTTTGGTGGTGTTATTATTATACGAATCAAGAAACCCAAACAAATTGGCGGGGGAATGAAATGACGGTCATATCCTCTCTGAGATTATTACGTTTCTAACCATGAAACAATAATGATAAGTGTTATCTGTAACATGAAATTTAAATAAATCCAAACCAAGACCTCATGTATTAGAACTGATAAAGGGCAAATTCTACGTTTAAGTCTTCTCATTTCTCGAAAAGTCATCAATTGTATACAACTTTCTTTATGTATTTTACATTAAAAAAACTGTTTCTGTTATTTAAATATGTGCCCGTCTAATCGCAAATGAATAACCTTACTGTTTGTTCCAAGACTGACCTCGAAATTTAAATAATTCCAAACCAAGACCTCAAATATTAGGATCCATAAAGGACAAACTCTACATGCAAGTCTTCTCATTTTGCGAAAAGTCATCAATTGTATGCTTCTTTCTTCTATATTTTTTTAAAAAATTGTTTTTGTTATTCAAACATGTGGCCTTCTAATTGTAAAGGAATAACCTTACCGATTGTTCTAATACTCACCCTCGAAATTTGAATGATTCCAAACCAAGACCTCAAATATTAGGACCCATAAAGGACAAACTCTACGTGCAAGTCTTCCCATTTTGCGAAAAGTCATAAGTTATATGCAACTTTTTTTTCTGTATTTACAAAAAATTATTTCTGTTATTTAAATATGTGACATCTTAGTCACAAAAGAGTAACCTTATCGGTTGTTTCAAGATTTACCCTCAAAATTTAATTTGAAGGATAGGTGAGACACCTAAATGCATTGTTGAAAACGAAGATATAAAAGAATATGGTATCTTACGTTTTAAACGGAGAGACTTAAGAGACGAAAAATGTGTGAATAAGATAAAATAAGACATAGTTGGAATTGATTAAGAGAATCAGAGGGTCTCATCCCTTGAAAGACAACCTGGTGCGGCGGCCCTCTAAAGTTTTATCACATAAAAGAAGCATTGTAGCCAACTTTTATTTTCATTTGACCAAGTGTTCATCCATCCAGGCCAGAATATGCAGAACAAAGTACTCGCCAGTGGTCCTTGTTTATTAGAGAAAACCATAAGCTTTATTTCTTGCATTAAGCTTTAGTCTCTTTATCTTGTTACGTTCCAATTATTGTTGTGGATGAACAGTTGCTTATTAGTCTGCTGTCTGATTACAAACCCAACCAACCATAAAATCAAGCTAAATCAGATGACAGGACATTGCAGACCTAAATTTAAGGCATTATCTTCAGTACATAATTTGAAGGCAACTTTAAGCAGGATTAGATCCAAAGTTTGGCAATATCTCTTTCGTCAATAAGTTGGATAGGACCCAGAAACTTTGTTTTGTAATTTCTTGTATAATGGAAAGTTGCCTTTTCCCAATGTTTTTACCCAAGTTAGTCCATATTGGATTTGCTTTCCTTCATAAAGTAATCACCTTAAAGTAAATACACATCACATAAAAGGCAGATATAGAATCAACTTGTAATTACTGTGCTCCTTTTCTCACAAAAACTGCCTTCCAGTAAAAATACAAAAAAATATTGCGTATATTATGACTTTCCGTAGATTCCGACAGAATAGAGAATCTTGTGTATTGAATACGTTGACTTTAATAATAAGGTACATTTTTTTCAAAAGAGAAAGTAATTTTATTTATTTGATTAATCCTATTTGGCTTCAAAGAATGGAAACCAACGCCTAATTATAAATACATCTCATATAAAACTTATCTTGTGTTAATAATATTGTTATTGTGAGAATAGAAGGACGTGATCAATTCTCTTAGTCTCGTTTAATGAACAAATGCATGGTCTCGAATAAAAGGTGACACATGAAAACGAAAATAGCTACTTTGTACTTATAAAAGTACGTAGAATTGTAAAAGTAGGGTTTTAAAATGGTTTTTTGGTAAAATCTTTAAATATTAAGATATTTAAAATAATGTTAATTATAAAATAGATAAGAATTCCAATCACTTAATTCCATACCCCGTCTCCAGGAGATAAATCCGGAAAGCATATGGACCCAGCAACCACCAGTTGCTAGCTAGGGCATATCTAAGACGTAGATGGCTTCCTTCTCCACATCTCCATTGCCGATTTCTCATGGATAAAGAGAGAGATAAGTGTGATATGCATGCATTGCATCCACTTTAAGTTTAATCAAAGAAAAGAAAAGAGAAACTTAGAAGTCTTTGTTTCCTTTCCTTTACCGGACATCACCACGAAAGGCTTAATACTTTAAGTTTTCATATATAAATGTCAAATCTTTATTTTTTCAAAACAACTCCTTATCCCAACTTGCCTGCATGCATTGCAGTTAGCTCTGGTCACATCTCCTTTCATTATGTAGTGTGTTAAAACTTATGCTTTACTAAAAATTCAAGGATGTTACCTACGGGTTGTGGCTCAGTTGGCTGCGCAGGTTGAGCTTATGGGAAGAGCTCTCGGGTTTGATCCTCACTAAACACACCCACAGAGATGAGCAAGGAGTCTTAACTGTGACTACGTTTCGAACCAGATTAATCGGCCCAATAAATTTGGATACCGGTGGTTTACTCAAAAACAATCCAAGGATGCTATACAAACTAAAAAGAAAAGAAAGTAGAGAACAAGATAGGTGTTTATCTAATTAAAACAGTAGACAGTAGTGTGTCTGTTTGATCATTGGAAGTTGGTTAGCCTCCTTCTTAATTTGGCCATGGAAGTATGAAAATGAAGCTTGAACCAACTAATCTTTTATTTGAAAGATGTCAACATGCCGACTGCATCATGTATTAAACATGATTTGCCCTCCACATTACTAATATTTACAAACATATGTACATCTATATTCGTAACGCAGCTCTCAAAGTCTCAATCATAATCAAAATCCAATTAGATTTAAGAGTGCACTGTGTATGCAAATTTCGTTTTAAATTAACATAAAATACTGGTTTAGAAATAAGTTAACCAAGGGTGCGGTTGGTTAGTACGAGAAAATGGTAATAAAAATGGAAATGAATATAGTAAAGAATGATAATAGATATTATCATTATAATTATGATGATTTGTTAATAAAAAGGATTATTATTATTACAATTGATAGTAGTTGGTTTGTAAAAATTATTGTAATTAATTAATTACAATATATTAATTAATTATAATATTGTAATTAATTATAATATTATATTTTATTAATTATATTGTAACTAATTAATTAATTACAATATTTTAATTAATGAATGAATTATATTTTAATTAATTATATTGGAATTAATTAATTAATTATAATTTAATTAATTAATTAATATTTAAATTAATTATTTTGTAATTAATTAATTAATTAAAATATTTTATTAATGAATAATTATATTTTATTTACTTATATTTTAATTGATTAGTTAATTAATTACAGTATTTTAATTAATGAATGGATTATATTTTAATTAATTATAGTGTAATTAATTAATTATATATATAATTTTAATTAATTATATTGTATTTAATTAATTAGTATTAAAAATATTTAAAACAAAAGAGTCACCACTAAAAAATGAGTTTCATTCCTTAACTAAATGAAGGGTACGAAAGATTCTCCAAAAGTGAGATATCAAAATATTACATATATATCGATAATCAACAATCAACCCATTAACCTCCTCTTAAATTCATTAACCCAGCACCCTCTAAGTCTACTTATATTTAATTTTCAGTCACCAACCACTAAAGTATGGACTTACCCCTGGCCAGAATCTTTAGTGGCTAAGAGATCAATGCAAAATCTAGTTTAAGGTGCAGGCAAGGCAATAGCTGCATGCATCACTCAAATGTCACGTTGGAATGATGACTTTATGTGAATGAATGGAAACAAGAAATCAATGTCAAAAAAGTCTTTGATTTTGACATGGGATAACTCGTGGGGACGTACCATACGTGTAAAGGTTTCGGCTTTTAATTTGTTAAATGCATTAAGACAAACAGGCAGCTATTTAGTTCTATAATAATGAACTTCTCATTGAAATATAGTTGATAACCGATACGGCGATTATTTATTTTAGTGTATTTATTTTTTAGTATACTCTCAATCCTCCTCTTTGTGATCAGATCTAAATGAAAATTTAATTTAATCAATATTATAAACTTTAACATATTTTAATTTTCTAAAAATTTTATTTAGGATTTTACGAAAATTCGAACTATAATCTCTTAAATTAAAATTTTATTTAAAAATTTTGTTGACGATTTTCGTTTTGTGATGACTTGATGACACGAAAGTTGGGCGTGAAAACTATAGCTTGCCAAACCACACGATGCTGGATTAAACTCTGATATGAGATTTTATACATTTGATACATCTTATCTTACCTGACTTTGTTTCATGATGTAAGCTTCTTTGTGATCAATAGTTTGGTAGAAAACATAGGGCTGATTATAAAAATAATTTTTATTTAATTTTGTAACATTAGGTTGAATTTTAAAAGTTGATATTAAAATATCTTAATTTCTGTTTCTTATAAAATTAGTCTGACATTAATTTTTTCGTTGACTAATCATGTTAGATGTTTATAATCTGTGACTACTATTACAAAGGTTTTTCTTGAAGCACGAACTCGTCTTAGAAGATGTGTCAACTCTTTTGCACGACAATCTCACTTAGTTCCATTAAAGCAAGATTTAGCCTTCTCGCATGATCGTCAACCAACTTACTTATTCTCGAACGCCTCAAGACCCTCGCATTGTTTTACTCTCACACCCTTGCAAGAAAACTACGAAAGAACTAAATAATCATGGCAACAATAAGAACATGAGAAAGAGATACGACAAATGCTAACCTTTATTATTTCATTCAAAATATACAAATGAATACTCTCTCAATCTCTAAGTGTCTCTCATACTCATCATCTTTGAGTGACTCTGACTCTCTCTAAAAAGAGCAAGACTCAAATAAGCTGTTTTTAGGCACCTCTAGATGACTAAGTTAAGATCACAATCTTATCCATATCAGATTACATTATAGTAACCAATAGATGACATCCCATCCAATCAGGACTCTAGCTAATACGATTAAGTTACATCATAATAACAAGATAAAAGATTACATATATCTAGGAATGATCTATTTATATCCACGAAAATCTTCTCTATCTTCAGATGATCCTTCCATATGATCTTTATCTCTTAAAGTTGATGTTCATCCACTGTGATTTTATCTGCCACATCATGCAAGATCTCCTCATCTCTATCCTTTGATGATGAGTCATCCAAGCTAATAGCACACTGGTCCGTCCAATGCTTACCCATGCCAACTCCATTAGCCATGGTTCATCTACTTAAGCACACACTAAGTCTTTAGTCCATCAAGAACTTAGCCTTAGCCAAGTTAGCTTGTACAAGGTCTGAAAATCTCCCAAAACTCATACCATACTTGATCTACTTGCTAAGTTATATTGGAACTCTCACATATTCTCATCATGTGTGTGATGCAGCTAACCTTCCACCTGATGTCCGTCTCGAGCCTTCTTTTGGTCTTATATCTGAATCTTGCATCTTGTCGAAGATTTATGCTAATATATACCAATGCATGCCAACACTTGACATTGCCCCTTTTCCTCCTTGCCTACTTGCAAGTCTTTGTCTTGTTCTGTTGTTCCGCGTGTCGAACACTGGTCAAGGCTCGCCAATGCCCGTACGATTCCGCTATCGTGATTTAAGGGTCTAACAGCTACCATATATTAACTTTTTCTCAACTAATCATTTTCATATTTAATAAAACTAGAAAATAAAAAAACCCTAATTTTGTTGGTAGACTCATCTCTGCGTATCTATTCTTCCATTTCCAAACTACATGGAAAATTTTCGAAGACAAAATCTTTAAATGTACTCACTGTTGGAAACACACAATTTTGTGTAGATGTGGGATGCCCAAAAACTTAAATGTTCTTTTTCTTCTTGTTTCGCAGATTAAAAATGGGTATGTTGAAGGAAAAGACCTTGTGATGACTGTTATGTCTGCAATGGGGGACAAGTAAATTTGTGCCTTGAAGGACATTGGTGTCAAAATTTAAATGTGATGATGTTGTAGCTTTAGCTATGACTGATGGCAAAACAACCTTTCCATGTCATTAACAATGAATTTTATTTTTTGGATGTGTACAACCAACTATTTTTAACTCTTATTTTAGGGTTGTAATGTTCGAGATGGAGGGAGAAAGTTAGCAATTGATTTCTTTATATATATATTGATTTTTGAAGCTATTATTTAAACCAATATTTTAAAATCCAGACCAAAAGTTAATTGATAAAACAAAAGGCTTAAGATTTAAAAGGTTCAACCGAAATTAGATCATTATAAAACTGACTTAAAGATTAAATAAAATTAAAGAATTGAAATATGATTGAAAGAGATTGTCCTTATATATCAAAGAATTTGAAGTTTAATTAAAAAAAGAGATATTGTTAAATGAAATTAATTGATTATTTTAATCTATAAGAACTTATTAATTTACAAAAATTAATTAATTAATTGACCAATTTTTAACAACAAGAGTTATTAAAGTACATTAAATTGAAAAATTGAAAATTAAATAAAAAAGTTAGATGATTCAAGATTTTACAACTGAATCAGCTAAATCGGTTGAATTTTTAAATTATTGATTTAAACACAAATGACTTCTTAAAGTGATCAGCCCAAATGAGCACTTTTCATATGCACAAAAATACGTATATCTAACAGTAAATGTATTAAAAGATTTTGCCGTTGACAATTTTTTGTATAGTGTGAAATGAAAGATGAGACATCAAGAGAAGAGTTAAATAACAAAAGTAGAGTTTTACTTTTTCATTTTTAATTTTATGTAGAAAAAAGAGAATACGTGGCATCCAAGTGTCAAAAACATCCGGTTGATGTGGCTAATCATGTAAGATACATTAACAAAAAGTTAATGTCGGCTTATTTTATAATAAATTAAAAGTTCAGACATTTTATCGTTTCTTTTTAAAGTTCGAGTTAGTAGTACAAAATTAAATAAATTTAATTTTTTACAATTAATCCTAATAAGGTTGTTAAAAATTTGTGATTTGGTCTAGTCTAACTTAAAATTAATGGGTTTGATTAGAATTGACTGATTCAGGTCAAATTCCAATTTAAAAAAAAGCCTTAAGCTCGAGTTTCACAGCCTAACCTAGTCTTACAAACTCTCTCTCTCTCTCTCTCTATATATATATATATAACTAAATGACAATTGAGAATAGATAAGTGACTAATTAGAGTGAAAAAGGAAAAAAATAAGGTTGACAAAATGACGAAGAAGAAGAGAGGATAGAGAAGCAATAGGTTATTAACAGTGAAGAAGAGAGAAAA
Source organism: Erythroxylum incrassatum (assembly GCA_026546855.1). Classification (NCBI taxonomy): domain Eukaryota; kingdom Viridiplantae; phylum Streptophyta; class Magnoliopsida; order Malpighiales; family Erythroxylaceae; genus Erythroxylum; species Erythroxylum incrassatum. The sequence continues at coordinate 14,426,007 of JANVCL010000007.1, forward strand.
GAAGCGAAGCCATTCTCACTGATCTTTTTTTTAATTTCGCCTCATAAATTGGTGTTTTTATCTTTAATTTAGAGCAACTGAACAAGCAGGATCTGGATTTCTACTTTCCATCTTTGTCTTACAAATAGGTTTTTGTTGTTATGAACCATAACTTGTGATTGTAATTGACAACAAATTTTGTTATGATTGTTGTCACTTAAAAATCTCCAACTCCTTTTTTTGTGTGATTGTTATTGATTATTGTCACCTTGTTGATGACGACAACAAAATATGATGAAGACTGAAGAGATGTCAAAGTTGACGATGACGATATAAAACTTGAAATTTCCAATTAGTTGATTGTAGTTTTTATGAAATAACTATTTAAAGACATTTTTTAATTATATGCATTCGATTAATTAATTGATGAATAAGATAACGTCCATAAAATAAATGTATACTGTAAATAAAATAATATGAAATTATAATTATAAGATTTATATTGCATTTAAGTATTATCTCTAAATTATTAATAGTCATGATTCTGTTGACACTGGAGATTAGTAAAGCATAAAAAACTAACACATATTATATATTTTTTCTTTATGAAGGAAGTACCTAATCTTATAGACTAAAGTATAAAAATATTTAAATAAACATGTAGATATTTGCTAGAAAACAAGTTCACTTAAATATCATATATGAGAATTCCAATTGAAATATTACTTGTATATCTATGTAAATAGCAAGCTGGACTTTTGCTAGATGTAGAGAGACAATTGTTTCAGCAAAAGGATAAATGTAAGCATCTTATAGAGGCTGATAGAAGTACGAGGTATTTCCATATAGTAGCTCGGAAGAGAGGAAGGTAGAATGTTGTTTCTCATCTCTTCAAGGAGGATGAATTTGTGACTACATCATTGGAAGAAGTGACAGATTGTGTTGTAAGTTATTATAAAGGGCTCCTTGGCATTTCAACCCTTTTGAACAGATTAGACTTAAATGTGGTAAGAAATGGTTTGGTTTTGGATGTGGAGACACATGAAACACTGATTGCCCTGATTATGGATGAGAAGATCAAGCGTGTTATGTTTGATATAGGCAATGACAAAGCTCCTAGGTTGGATGGATATACGTCTGCCTTCTTCAAGAAACATTGGGATAGGGTTATATTAGATGTGACTTTAGCCGTGAAGGAACTTTTCACTACTGGTCGGATGCTTAAACAGTTAAATCATATCATCATCACTTATCCCAAAGATGAAGGTAGTACCAAGAGTAGCAGATTTTAGATCGATAGCTTGTATGAATGTTGTGTATAAGGTGATCACAAAAATATTGACGGAGCGTATGGCTTTAGTTGTGGGAAAAATTTTAGATCCAGCTCAAGCTGCATTTGTGCCAGGTAGAAGTATGCTAGATAATATTTTTCTAGTGCAAGAACTTGTTTGAAGATATACTAGAAAACATATTTCCCCACGGTGCATGATAAAATTGACATCACAAAAGCTTATGACATGGTATCAAGGGACTCTCTTGAAGATATGATGAAAGGTTAGGCTTCCCTAATAAGTTTGTAAGATGGATTATGGAATGTGTAACAACTATACCTTTCTTGATTTCGGTCGATAGCACACTACATGGTATGTTCAAGGGTCAGCATGGATTGAGACAGGATGATCCTATGTCACCTACACTTTGTCTACTTTGTTTGGAGTATCTTTCAATATT
>JANVCL010000007.1:14435376-14468588 GCA_026546855.1 Erythroxylum incrassatum
TTTTCACTGTTTAGGATGGAATGGAACGTAACATGAAACCCTCTGCTTTCATCCCATCCCATTCCATTATAAAACTCTCAAATAAACGATGAAAATATGTTACGTTCCATCCCTTTCCATCCCAAACCATCAAACCAAACGGGCCTTAAGCGCCCGCTTCACATTTTAAACTTGAAACCATAGACGCACGCGGACAAGCCACTCCTTTTCAGATTACAGATCAAATCGAGCACTTGTATTTTCACAGTTTCTTCTTCGTATTATTATTAGAAAGAGATTGAGATGGCTTCCAGTCTCACAGCGGGTATTTTGAGACTCATAAACAACGTATGCTTTCAAATTATTCTGCAAATCATTTTTGGTGAATGTTTGTATCTTTATGGCAGATTCATTGTGGTCAGAGATCATGGAGAATGAGGAGGGAGTAGAGGATCATGGTTCTAATCAACAACACCACCCACAAGCTATTTACCAGAGAAGAAGACCTCCTAAAGGAGTTTCTAATGTTTTCCCTGCTACTACTAATTTCATCTACCCGTAGTACACATTCTCTCTCTCCCTCTTTTATCATGTTTTTTATTTGTTGTGTGTAGTTAATATAAGATAATCTTTGTATAACAGGAACAGTAATCAATCCGATTCTAGTAACGAGACTAATCGTGTGAGTTTGGGCAATCCCAAGCGTATCAGTTGGAATCGTTCCCTTTCCATCAGGTTCTTTTTTTCATAACTTGGTGTTTTCTTGGGTGGCTGATTATTCATTTTTCAACTGGTAATGGATTAATTGACATTCAAAAAACAACCAAATCATGCAAACGTCCTCACTTTCTTGACCCTTCACCTTCCATTTGTCAACGCTTTCTTTCCTGTTTTCTGAATGATCTGAGTCTGTCTGGTGATTGACATAGAGGGAGGGTAAGTATAGCTGTATCGGTTTGTGTGGATGTTCCACCTCAACAAAAGCAGGTCAAAAGAAAAGGCAAACCCCCTGTTCCTAAAGTATGCCTTCATCTCCTCTCGTATTCAAAGATTCTTTTTTATTATATTTTCGTTGTTGTAGTTACCCGCTATTCTATCAATTTTTCTTTAGTCATTAAATTATTCTTTCAACCTGAACCTCTTCTTGCTATCTTTCATCTGCTTTTACCTCACCAGCTGATGTCTTTCTTTCATTATGCTTTCGACAGGCAAAATCTGTACAGCCTCCCAATTTTGAGACAGAAAGGCAGTATTTCCAAGAGGTGGATGCATTCGAGTTGGTGGAGGAGAGCCCATCACCTAAAAATTTTAATACATGGGCCACGGGAAATCAAACTGGTGATGTGCCTATACCACATTTGTCTTCAAGATTAGAGAGATGGCTAATTACAAAGAAGTTGAACTGCAGTTGTGAGCCTTCTACTACACTGTCAAAGATTTTGGAAACTCCAACCTTGCCTTTCGGACTTGAGCGTAGTGATGATTACAGCTCCATAAATCTGAAAACTCCAGTCGATTCTTCTTCCAAGACCAATTCAGCCCTGCATTCTGTCCAAACTAGAATCAGCAGATATATACTTAGTAAGGATGCAGTTAAAATTAATTCTAGAAAGAGCAGTAGTATATTGGCAAGTTTGCTCGAGGAAAACTGTGAACAAATTGAAGCTGCAACTAAGAAACTATCTTTAGTTTCAAGTACAGCTTCATTGGACAATGATTATGTGGATCCATTTGCCTCCTTATTGGCAGTCTGCGGACAGTCAGTTCCATCAACCTTATTGGACGTATTCTCTAAATACTGGTTTGTCCTTTTCACGCTCGCGCCTTCCGGCTCTCTTTCTGCATTTAAAACATTTATCCAATTGTCATGGAAATGTTATTGACATGTCAATGAAGAAATTTTATGCATCAAAACTTTCTTCACTTGTGCTATTTATTTTAACATGTATGCAAACCATCTGGTAGTTTGGTATGACCTTCCAACTAGTGTTCTGATTACATGAGATAAGTTTTTCATATGGATACTGTCTATTACTGCTTACTTGGTAGCTTTTCAACACTTATGATTCTCATTTGGAAGGATTTAATATTTACTTCAGTGTTGATAATAAGAAAAACTTCTTTGATCCAGTGACCCTAAAAGCATTACAAAAGTGGGTGAAGGTACATATGGAGAAGCCTTTAAAGCTGGAAACACTGTATGTAAAATAGTCCCTATTGATGGAGATTTACGAGTGAACGGGGAAGTACAAAAGGTCTGAATTCTATAATGACTGACTTGTAACTTTTATGACTATATTTGCTAAATATAGGAGCTCCCTCTATTTACTTTACTAAACGAGTTTGGCTTTACCTTTGAAACTTTTTGTTTTGCTATCCTCCATCCAGAGATCAGAAGAATTGCTTGAGGAGGTGATACTTTCACGAACACTTAATCGTCTAAGGGCGCTTGACACTGATGCATACAATATGTGCACTACTTTTATTGAAACACTAGAGTACGTGAAATATAATCCCACTCCAAATAAGCTGCAGTTTGATATTTCCAAGAGTCCACATTTCTAATTAGATTGTCTGCAGTTTACGGGTATGCCAAGGTCCTTATGACCTTGCGCTGATTAAAGCATGGGAAGATTGGGATGAGAAGCATGGCTCAGAAAATGATCACCCTAAAGAGTTTCCAGCAAAACAGGTTTGTTGACTGTTTTGTTGAAATTATATGTTTCACTTCTTCCTTTCAGGTTTCATTTACTAGCCTCCACAATATATAACAGTTACATTTTTTAAACCTATTTTTCCTGAAGTGCAAAGCTACCATAGATAGCAGAATCTTGCAGTATTTATGCACTTGTATAAGTTTAACCACTGGATATGCTTAACTTGTTCGATTCTGTCTCTCTCTTTCCTTAATCCTTTATCTTGCTATGTAGAAGAATAAATTACCTCCTTGTCCATGAGATTAGCCAAAATTGTCAAAGAATAGATCAACCACTTGAAATCTGCTAGTTTTGCTAACTCCAAGATTGTTTTGATGAGTGTGCAGTGCTATGTTGTGTTTGTATTACAACATGGTGGAAAGGACCTTGAAAGTTTTGTGCTCCTAAATTTTGATGAAGCGAGAAGTTTATTGGTCCAGGTCAATCACTGAGTGCTATTGGGCGTTGTTTTCACCTCTTTTCTAAAAGCTGTTACTACAACTTTGTGTCCCTCTTGCATTACAGGTTACAGCTGCCTTAGCTGTTGCAGAAGCTGCTTATGAATTTGAACACCGGGACCTGCACTGGTATGATTGTTTACAAAGGATATTATGTACTGTTGTACAGCCAATAGGGATGCTGATTGAGGGCTTCTTTTATTTGTTACAGGGGAAACATTCTTTTAAGTCGAAATGAATGTGCTACAGTGCATTTTGCTCTGGAGGGAAAGAAAATCTATATGAAAACCTTTGGATTAGCTATATCAATAATTGATTTCACTTTGTCTAGGATCAATACTGGTAATAATTCTTTGGTTGATGATGTGCTTTTGCCGTGTTCAAGGTCAAACTATATCCTTCCTACAATTAGCAACATTAATGTAATGCAGGTGAAGATATACTCTATCTTGACCTATCCTCAGATCCTTATCTCTTCAAAGGTCCTAAGGGAGATAAACAAGTAAGAAGAGTAACTCACATTTGATGATAACCTTTGTCTGATTCACTTCCATGATTTATTCTCAATATCATATACAGGCAGAGACATATAGAAAGATGAAAGAGTTAACAGAAGATTTCTGGGAAGGAAGGTAACCACGTTGATGCATATTGTTTTTCTTAAAAATGTGGAGTGGATTAGCTTAGTATTTAGTTATAATGCTGCAAGTCAGTTATGTTGTGAAGAACTTAAGACTAATTATACTGGAAAGTATAGAGAAAAGATGTTCTATCTTTCACAACGTTTCTTGACCCTCACCTCGTTTATAATTTGTGAACTTCTATCTTTAATAGTTATCAAATTTTTTAGGTTACTAGCGGATTCTTGATTTAGTAATGTCAATTGTCATCATTCAAAGTTGAAGTGGGACAATTTTTCTGTGTTATGCAGTGTTTTTGCATTCATTTGGTAAGAATTAGAATCAGTTCCTGAAAGAGGGTTTTATGCAAAACGATTCCAGGAAACAGAATTCCTGGCATTCCTAAGCATTTAATTCATTAATGTGAGGAACATGAGAAGTGATGCCCATTCCTTAGCAGAATTGTTTTGGTATCTCAAACTAGAATAAAATTCATGAATCACCTGGAGAGGTTAGAGAAAACGGAAAGAAGAAAGGCAGATCTTCGATCACTTCCTAGCTCGAGAGTTTCTGTTTGTTTCGCATGTAATTATTTATACCTCTATCTATTGGTTTCGATTTAAACCATGTTGATTTTTTGCAGTTTCCCAAGGACAAATGTGTTCTGGCTGATATACTTGGTCGATATATTACTTCTGAAGAAATCATTTGTAAGTTTTTTTGCCCCTTATCTCTTGCTGATGAAATTTTCTAAGCATTTTGTGAGTAATTTATGTACATAATCTCGACAATATAGAACGTGAAAGTATCACTTAAATGTCCATATCAAAAGATTAATTGCCAACATTTCTTTGTTGAATTGCTTACCCCTAACCAAAAATGGTTTCTGTGGTTTAGGATCGATCTTCGAAGCATGAGAGAGATCTGCGCTCACTGAAGAAGCGTTTGGATAAGTACAATTCAGCCAAAGAAGCAATACATGATCCATTCTTCACTGAATTGTTTGTCTCGTCATGTGCATGATATGAACAGCAAGAGAAACTATAGGTGGTGTTGAAAAGAAAGAGAGAAGCTTTTAATATTTACACTTATCAGGATAGGCTATGAAATTGTAGACAACAAGGTTCTATGATTGCTGATGCAAGCTGTAATTTCTGTAATCATCAATAGATGACTATGGTATTTTAGAGTGAGGAACTTTAGTGGTAAGCTGATCCACTTTCTTAACTTCTTTTGATAAATCCAAACTGCCTGAAATCAGCCTTATTTTTAGGCAAAGTAACTAAACAAAACAACCAAAAATAGAAGTCTTTTACATGTTAAGCCTGCTTATAATCGTGTTTTCACATCAAAATGTTGACGGAATTGTGCTCTCCAAAATGATAATGACGATAAACTAATGATAACAAAAAGGTGTGGCCACTTTCCCTTCCTCATCTCTAATTTTATGACATTGTAATTGCTTTCGGCTGTTACCTAGTCAGACAAGGGTGCTTTTTGAAAGACAATACATTAGCCCACATGGGTTGTCTCTGCTTCCTTTAAATTGTAATATAATATATTATATCCCAAGGGAAACAAATTGGCACTAATAATGTAGACAGGACACCGAAGGTAATACAGAACTCGAGACTTTTTGCACTCTCAATTTGCGACCTCCAAAACGACCTTATTAAGTATAAGTTTCGTAACGGCTTATATTAGTAGTGTTTTTATCAAATGATGTTTTTTTTGTCTGTAAATTTTTTTTAGAAGAATTTTTTTTAATTAGTTAATTATTTAGTTGTCATTTAAAAAAGAGCTTTTTTTTAAAAGAGTTTCATACAATAAATTATTTGATAACATAAAAATAAAAAATATTTTAAATTTTAACTATATTTTATTTTGTAATAAAAATTATTTATGCATATAAATATTATTTAACGTATATTAAACAATATGCAAAGTACAATATATTAATTATTATATAATTTTAAACCATGTGAAACATAAATAAATAAATAAATAAATAAATATATATATATATATATATATAATCAAACCTTTTATATGGATTATAACATAAGTAAAGTAATATTTAAAATAAATATTAAAACATATAAAAATTAAATAATATTATATAAATCTCAAATTAAATATTCAAGTTGAGTAAATAGTTAAATATATAATAAACGTGAATATGAGTTTGTGGATGTTGTGAAAATTATGTGTAAAATATAAGGACAAAAGAAACTAAAAAATATGCTCATTAATTGATCTGAAAAATCTACCTAACAAGCTATTTGAGAGGTTTTTTTTAGAAGCTTCAAATTTGAGTTTCCTAAAAATCTATATTTTGGCTACCAAAAACATCATATCTATTAAAGAAGTAATTTTTTATTTTGCAATCAAACACCCATTTTTCTTTTAAAAAGCTTTTATGGCAGAGAAAATTACTTATTGACCTCTCAAAAGTCCATCCAAATAAGTACTAAGATTACTTAGAACTTAGAAAGTGGATCTACAATTTCATTAATTTTTAAAAATTCTTTTTTAATTTTAAATTATTTTAAAAATACTTTATGATCTTACAACTATTAAAATTAACTTTTTATTGAACCAATTTCACGTATTTTTTTAATTTTGATTACTTTAAATTATCCAAAAATATTGTATTAAAGTATTTTTAACGAATTTCTATCAAATTATTTTAATACAAACTATTATGTAATTAATTATTAAACATGCATTTAGAGTTTAGTTAATTGTTAATATCACAAGATATTTTTATAAAAATATATTTTTACCCTTTTATTAAAGTAATGACTATGTTATCATGTGGATTAATTAATTAGTTACAGGAAGAAACCTACTTAATGTCTAAGCTAATTGCTTTGTTATCCACAATCCCATCAAAATAATATAAAAAATGTATCTTTTACTTGAAGCAGCTGTTGATAATACAATATTCCTTTACCAAAGGTTAGCCTTATTGCTCGTGCAACTTGCGGCCTCTGCCTCTATTGGCTTTTGAAAGTAAAGTGGACAAAGTGTAGGAGTAGGACTGTGAGTCAGTGTTTTGTCGTTTGAGAGTAAGGAAAAATCCTTGCTCACAAAGTAACATCATCTTTTCTTTTCGTCCCTCTACTTTCCTATGTCCTTCAACTTTATTATCTCTTCCATGTTAATACTACCATGTCCAATTTGTTTTGAGCACCGCAATTGAATGAATCTCCTTCAAAGTCCTTCCTCAAAACTAGACAACACCATCTTCCTGCTATGGCCAAACCATCCACCATTTCCCTCTTCTTATTCTTCTGGTCTCTGTTCACTGTTTGCACTTCTGGTAAGAAACTCTCACTGCTACTTCCTCCTCCTGTTTTTCATGGAGCATAGATTCACTTTGTTTATGCGCTCATATCATATTTCACAGAAACAAGCATGCTTGTTTCTTTGTATATAATTTACACATTTAGGGCACCTAATGGTGTAGCTGCATATCTTCAGATTATTGCCAGGCAACTGTAGTCGTATAGAAAAGCTTTGCCACTAAAATTTTCCACAAAACTTTCGAGTTACTTATACCGGATCATTTTCTGCTATGTTTCAGGCACTCCGGTTGGTTTCTTCTATGATGCAGGAGGAGATACTTCTGCTTCGTCGTCATTCCTCAAACTAAACAAAGCTTTGCCATCTCATGTCGGAGTTGTCATTGCAGATCACAGGGTTTTGAATAGATTGCTCCACTCTGGTTTGTCAGCGAATCTTTATTTACTAGAAGATCAAGGTTGGAATTTGATAGAATCTGAAAACTCTGCTGTTTCTTGGCTTAAAACCCATGGAGCGCCCTTTTTACCCTATTTGAGGACCATCATAGTAACTGGAAACAGTGACTTGTCAAAACTTTTGTCCACATTGAAGGTAATTCATTCAGCCCTCATCAATCTTCATCTTGACAATGACATTAACGTCTCAGTAACTTCATTACCGTTGTTGGAGAATTTGAGTAAAGCGCAACAAACTGATCTCCACAGAATCCTTCAGTTTCTCAAGAGCACTAGTTCCTTTGTCGTTATACAAGCCAGCAGTGATGACGTTGATCTTCTTCAAGCTGTGATCCAAAAAGTTACAGCTTGCAGTGACGTTGACATTGTTATGGTTGTAAAGGGACTCGCTGTTTCCACTGCAAAAGAAGCTTATCATTTCGCTGACAATGTTTTGAAATCCTTACAGAATTCTCAGTTCTCAGGGACGGTGGCTGGACTATATGCAGAAGTATGTCTTGTGGGAGAGTTTGCAAATGAAGAACCTAAGATGGAAACTAAACAGACGTCTGCTTCTTTCCGTAGAAAACTGGTCACCAATGTTAAAACTACATTAAATGACGCGATCGATCCACCAACAACAGTGTTTCCCACAACTCCTGTAACAACACCAGCTGTAAGTCTCCCTTCAAACAATCCAACCCCAACAGTAATCACTGTTCCTGCCACAAACCCTGTATCCATAACACCCACCAATCCAGCAGCAGCACCACTATCAATCCCCCCTGCCACTCCTACTGTTAATCCACCTCCATCTATCACCAATCCAGTTACAACACCACCAATAACTAATCCTGTCACTACATATCCCCCTCCGACAGGCAATGTTCCTGTGACAACACCAGTAACGATTCCTGTCGCACCTCCTGGAGCAATAAATGCTCCAGCAGCCCCGGGACAGAGCTGGTGTGTGGCAAAGAGTGGATCTTTACAAACTGCACTTCAAAGTGCTCTGGATTATGCTTGTGGCGCGGGAGGTGCTGATTGCTCGCAGATACAGCAGGGTGGGAGCTGTTATAATCCTAGTACTCTTCAAAATCATGCATCGTATGCCTTCAACAGCTATTATCAGAAGAATCCGGTGGCAACTAGCTGTGATTTTGGAGGGACTGCAAACATAGTTAATGTCAATCCAAGTAAGAAATTCAGTTTACTAGGTAATGCATTTCAATAGTCATAGAATCTATACATCTGGTTCTCATTGTCACGACAATTCAACAGGTAGCGGTTCGTGTATTTATCCAACTTCATCATCTTCAACTTCATCATTGCCAACACCATCCACTTCCAGCGGGAACCCAGCAACAACACCACCTACGACCCCAGTAACAACATCGCCATTACCAGGGTCTGGGGAATCAAGGTAAAGTGATTGCCTTTACGGATTTGGAGCCCTTAAATTCCAGTTTAGTGACTGAAAGATGTAACCTTACATACTTTTTTAACAGCAATGGAACTCCACCATCAGTGTTAAACTCAAGTGCTCCAGGCTCAGGCACCACAACAGTGTTTGGATACGGTGCCCCGCCTGGTTTCAACACATCTACATCTAAAGCAACTATCCCGCTTCCATTTATCATAGATGTTTTAATTTTCACATCACTTGTTACGGGATTAGTTGTTTTGGACATATAGAAGAAAGCATATGAACGTGTTCATTAATGGATGGGAAGTTCTCGAATCCCCAGAAGAGAAGAGCAAAGCCAAGAAGCAGTCTAAATTTTTGTACAGAAGTATGCTTGCAGGAAAAGAAACGAAAGTTAAGTTCCTCAAAGAAACGAAAGGTAAGTTCCTGCTATGCTTCTTTGTAGCTGAATATAGTGGTTTTAGGTCGTACGAGTTGTTATCAGTGACACGTGAAGATATATGAATTAAGATGGTAGTCTTACCGTATTGATTTTGGTCTAGTTTATGTTCGGAAGTTTCAGATTTTCAGAGTAGTCTATGTCTAGTGATAGCTTGCATTGTACAAACTCAAAGTTCATAGTAGAAAATGTTTCTCAAAGCATGTCTATTGTCCTACATAGGCAAATGCAACTCTGAATGCTTCCCGTTTAAAGTAGTGAACACAAGCCAGCCCACTTATTTAACACCTTATGCTTATGTACATCTTATTTAGACTTTATAATATTTAAAGAAGCAAGACATCAAAACATATGTTCCCCTCACTTGGAACTTCTGTAAGACACAGTTGGGAGGTGAGGGGGAAAATTTCAATTTACTAACTCATCTTTTTGGCTATGTCAATTGTCAAAATCATGTTGAAAAACCCCATCTCAAGCAATCATTCAGTTTGTATGCTCTACAGGATTGCATTTTGAATCAATATGACAGAAAATGCTCATTTAGGAGGCACTTTAGTCAAAAAGTTTTATTAGGAGACACTGAACTTAAGTTAGTCAAAAAGCATTTTATACTGAAAATGGTAGACGAAATGAGAGTGCTAAAAGACAGCACTGCATTAAATGCATAGGATGCCATATTGTACAGGCAAACGACTTTAATTTAAAAAGCCAGCACCGGTGCACCAAACATTCCGACATTAAGGACAACCCATCAGGTATCATTCACAAACATAAAATTTAGATCTTATGTTGGCATCATTACCTCTTCCCCGTGTACTACATGCGTTGCTAGTTGTAACCATAGCTATGTGTTGCTAGTTGTAACTATGGACAAGTGTATAACAGGAGCCACTAGAGAATATAACTTCATTATCATTTCTACTCAGTTAATTTACGTCGCATGTTGGGCACATATGACTATCAATACTAAAGACCTTACTTAAGATTGAAAGAATGCACACACAGATATATTTATACCGCTATTACTATAGATTTCTTACCAACCCTACGTGGTAGCTCCAAAGCATGACTATCCTCGGATGATGAGGTTATCACATCAGTTCTCTCTACTTATTTTCCTTCTAATCAAAGACCTTACACCGTCATTTTCTGACTGGCACCGGCTTTCCACACTTAAATTGTCATTACACAACCACTAGTTTCCTTTCGATCAAACCACTGGATTACAAAGTTTTTGCAAGTCCAAATTCTAGTAACTACAATTTCTAATTCTAACAATGTAGTTCTAGTAAAGAGAACAAGAAGCAAGGCATTTCTAAGGCTACATCACGATATCCTCCTCCGAGCATTTCTACTGGCAAAATTGCCTACTAGGACAAATATACACAAGTGGATGATATAATGGTCATATCACCGCTTGGAGAACACCACCAAGATCAACATTGACACAGAAACTACGACCTTGAAGCCTGAACTTTCCCAAAAGTTTCTCTTCTCATTGTTAACAACTGTGGCCTGTTTTGCTGCTAACTGCTCCCGAAGTTCTTTCAGGGCCTTATCTCTGCGTTCTCCCATCTATTCCAAATGACAAAAATAAGACAAAAAAGCGCTGATGTTAATTGAATACAGATGGAACTTTGTGGATGTGAGATCTAACAGATACCAAACGCCTTCTATTGTTATCATGAGTGTAGGCAAAAAGAAAGTTACCATAGCATTTGATCACACAATTTCAGTAGCTGAATAGCAAATTAGGCTCGTCCACAGCAGAATGTTTTAACTAACTAGGTTCACTATGGCGTGGTGAGTCAGAAATGCATCGATTGCATATCACAGTAAGGACTTAAAACCAGCACATACAAATTCCATCAAAGTAACAATGGCAGCAAATAAGATTGAACCTACCCTTTGAAGCTTCCGTGTCTGAGCACGAGCTTCATGAAGACAAAATTCCAGCTTCAGCACCCTCTTTTTCAGGTCTTGGTCAGTCTTTCGCTGCTTTTCTAACTGTCAGCAAACATGATGAATCACATGAATGCACAATTCTATAAAGCTTGCAGGGAAGTTCAACAATAAAGGCATGCAACTAAAAGACATAGATTATGAAGAAGGCCACAGATGGATAGACCTGTGATTCCAATTCCTTAGTTTTGAGCTTCCAGTGAGCAGACATAATTCTTATTTCATCTTTGAGTTTGGCTATTTCATCATCCTTAGCAACTAAGAGCTTATTGATCTTCTCACAATTTTTAGGAGATATCTCATCCAACAATTTTCGCAATTCACAATCTTTGTTACTTCCAGCAATAGTAATAGTTTGCATAATGTCGTGCTCAATTCTCATAACTTCATCTTTCAATTGCTTTTGAGAGGATTCTCTTGCTTGAAGATCATTCTGTAATTTATCTAATTGCTCCCCTAGCCTGGTTACACGGGCCTCATGCTCCTTTAGTGACATGTTCTTCTCATCTAATTCCTTTAAGAGGACCAAGCACTGGAGCTGTGCTGATTGAGCTGAGGCAGCACTAGCATCAGCAGTTGCTCTCGTTGTTGCAAGCTGTGATCTAAGTCCATCCAATTCCTGTAAAAACTGTGCCACAAAAAAAAAATAATCAGAATGAGTGGACATAAAGGTTAGAAGGACAATTATTTAAAAACAACGAAGCTTCAAGTCAAATACTTGAACTAAGCCTTCAAGCATGTCTTCCATTCATATATATTGCATATGGAAATGGAAATATAAGCTGATGGGCTAATAAACTATATATTTCCTTTTTCATTTCTTGGTTCAAAAAGTGGTGCCATATATGACTTGTAAATTAGGTGCCAACACAATCATACAGTAGCAAGACAGAAATTTGTAATGGTGGGTCAATAAGATCATAAAAGCATGAACTCAGTTTGTACGTTATAATTAGCCAATGTATCAGCAGTAGCATTGGCCTGTCTTCTCACATGTTGGATCTTTATCTCCCAGTTTTATCTATTTGACTTGATATCGTAATAATGCCACCATTTCCATCAAAAATCTATCTTTGTTCTCTTTCCTCTTTAGTTGGTCATATTGTAGTAACACCGAACAATTGGCTTACCCTTTTTGAGAAATAACATCGTATAAGAGGCAACCTTAGTTCATTGGCTCATACAAAATTAAATTGACATGTGAATCAGGCCAGAAAACAAGAACAAGCATTCAAGCAACAAATAAATGCGCACCAAAGTATGATAGTAGGCTTAGCCTTGAGGTATATGTTCAAGTTCTGACGTGTTCACGTATTCCTATGTTTCCCTCAAAGATAAGAGATACCATTCTGAAAGGAAAAGATACTTCAAAGCAGCAAATTTGACACAAATACGTTCAAAGTTAACCAGTTCTTAAAATTTCATGGAAGCGGGTTGGGAAGCCAAAGGGGATAGTCAGTTTTATGTCATTTGGCTGATAAATAAGCTCTTATAAATCTTCCAGCAAAATATCATTGATCTCAACCATTATCATCATGCCTTCAACTAGTGGTTGAAATAAGGTCGAGGTGTAAAGATTTCCCAAGGTTCATTGAGAAAAGTCAGCATACTTATAAAGAGACATCTGATTGAAATTTAACATAGAATTACAATAGTCAAATCTCTAAATTAAATGGAGACGAATTTGAAACTAGTGACCACATGATGTCAAGACAGTATCTCCAAAAGAATAATTTTAACAAGAAATTGTCATTTTGCGAGTATGTAAATTAAAAACGAAATGAAGTACTCAACCTTCATAACGATACATACTTCTAAATATAGGACCATTGAGAAGTTCTAAAACATTGATGCTCAGCCACATCAACTTGGGAGTCGAAAGGTTTCACTGGATCTAATAAGTAAATCATAAATTCTAGAGCATCTTATAGATAGCAGCAAAATTTGTTCGGTGGATTGGTGAAATAACTATGCCCAAATTCCTTACAAGACCATGACGGTCTTCATGCAACCTGAAAAACATAAGCTGGCCAGCCAGAAAAATACATGATCTATACTTTTCCCAAGGGATCATCCAGTAAAAAGTAACATAACGGAAAGTTACAGTTCCTAAGAGTCATCGGAAGACAATGTTTTCTTAAACTATTTGAGTCGTCTATAGAGGGGACAACGGTACAACTTAAATATACTTTCTAACCTTTTCCATTCATGGGCTCCGCCAAAATGACAAACAAACGGATAAAGGGTTATCATCCTAAATAACAAACATGCGTATGATAAGATGAGTAAAGGAACATGATTACAGACCAGATCATCAGCAAATAATTGCAATATTAGTAGAACATAAAGCGAAATCTTAGATCGTGAAAAGACAATTCAAAATTGAAAAGCCTGCAAGGAAAATAAAGAGAAAAACAGGGATATCCAAAGGACCTTATCCGCAGTTGAAGCTGAAGCCTCAAGCTGGCAATTCTTCTCCTCCAAAGTCTTCTGCAGTCTACAAACAGCCTCCTCCATTGTTTTTGCTTTACTCTCTGCTTCCTGTCAAGTCAAAAGCAACAAAAAACCTTATTACAAGTTTCCGTTTGGATTAAAATCTATATGTTGCAAATTTGACCCCACAATCAGAAAGAACCCGAAAAGGAGAAACGAGAAAGACTATGATTGAATTCCAACCACCAAAAGAAGGCTAAAACCCACGAATGACATGCCTGTCTGATTATTGATTCTTTAACAAAAGACTGCTCTTGAGATGCAAGGCGGCTGCGAACTTCCTTTAAATCCGCAGCTAAAGAAACGACATTTCGCCTAAAGCTCAGCTTCTTCTCGTTCAAGTCCTTCAAAAAAGGATCAACCTCTCTAACCGGAAGCGTCGGCAAGGGTAAAGTCGACGAATTTGACGTCGATTTCTCCGCCACAGACATCATAAACAGACGTATGACAACAACTTAAACAGCTTTTGTTGGGTCTACAAAGCACTTGCAGTGAAGGCATAGGATGTTGGAAGCATCTGCATGCGAAAATGATATCTGTGCATTTAACTTTTGATGGCATCAAACAAGTCTATCAACACCATAAGTTGGCAAAATCCAAGTTTAAAATGACGAAAAGATTATAACTTTAAGAAGTACAGTAGTCATATGCCCTACAATTGAGGATCTGAAACTCAAACGAATAGGCTTGAAAGTCAAAATCTTTAGAACGTGGCAATAATTTTTTCCACAGAGAGAAAAAGAAAAAAGAAAATGGAAATGAACTTATTTAATATATATGGCCTCAATCAGAGAAAGAGAGAGGAACAACACGTAAAGGGTCTGTCTCTTTCAATGAATAAATGAATTGAGAAAGAAAAATACCGGTTGTCTTAGAGAGAGGAGAATTTCGCTAAAGAGATTCAAACATAGTAGAAAACAAACGCTTTCACATAACGCTATAATAGTTTTGATTTCAAGTGGACACAAAGAGACAAAGATGGATGGCAAGAAAGCTGTGAAAGAGAAACACAAAAAGGAAATCGCAGCTCAAGCAAGAAAGAACAAACCTGAGAAGTGAGAAGAGAGAGTCCAAGTAGAAGAAGGAATCAGACAGAAGTGGCTTTCTCCGAGTAGAGGATTCAGCTGAGCTTGTCTGCGGATTTCTGTCTTCTTCTTATAGTTATTATTTATTATTATTATTATCACTACCCGTGTCTGTCTTACGCTGTTGAAGCTCAGTGTTGATTTCGTATTAATAATAATTATTTATTTTTCAGCGGAGAGAGAAGACACAGGTGGAGCATTTTGGTCGTAGGTTCGGGAGTATCCGAGCCTCGGGCTTGAACAAATTAACAAAACCCGACGCTGGCTCGGTGCGGAGCGCGGGCAAATCCAAATTTTCGCAAACCAACCGATCAAGAACTGCCACGTGGTTAATCTCACAACCAAACGATTTGCTCGTTGCGTTAGGTCTTCTTTTCTCTACGAAAGTGATTCGGGCCTTTTGTTTCCTCGGCCCAGCCCATCCTAACATTCCATGGCTATATAGGGTTTTTCTATTGATTAACGTGTTTGATGATGAACAGAGATAGAAAAATTGAAGAAAGATGAAGAAGAAGCTGGAACAATCAAACAAAACGCTATAAGAACATTAATCTAAGTTTTAAACATATGATTATCACTCAAGAAAACACCTAAAAACACACTCTAAAGCTTAGAAAATATACTATAATTTACACCTATCATTAATTAACTAAATATCAATAAGAGATTAATCATATAAAGGCCTTTATAAAAAAGAATAATTATCAACCAAAACTAATTTTTCTCTAATTGAACAAGATTTATCCATATTCAAAAGTTTATGAAAATAATAACCAAATTGATGTAAATTCTAACCTATTGACCTTATTTTGCATATAGTTTCTAATTCTAGATACTAAGGTTCACACTTTAAAAACACCTTATTCAAAATTCAAATCTAAATAATCATCACTAGTAATTTATAATCAAATTGACACATAAACGCAAGTAATCACATATTTTTAAATTATTAACTAATAATTACCATTTGTTGAACATTACTTATTAGAGACTTGATGAAGATTCTTCTTGAATTCTTAACCCATTAGCGACATCTCATCCTTCATCTTTTTAACTTGATTTAACATTTTGAGAACTCTTAATGGTTAATTTTATGGGCTAAGTTCTCCGTATCTTACGATAACATCTTCAAGACTTTCTTAGATGCAAGAAAGCTAGATTCATTAATATAAAATGCATAAATTCTTTAGTAATATTACAATCTCTACTACATACCATTTGCTCTTATTTTTTTAATAGCCTTATAAATCAAGGTAATTAATATGTTTTAGGAACCCAGATAATCTTGTTTCCTTGATTGTTTGGTTCCTTCTTCTTTTTAACCTACACTTATAAAGGTTTGCCTGAAATTCTTTGTTTAAGAAAAGAAAATCTATCAACATGTCCATACTTACCACAAAAGTGACTTATCATGTTATACGAATGATGATGATAAATAATGGGTAAACTTTCTTTGGACATTAAAGTTGTTGAATGTTCTCCTAAGGTAGTGAAATTTCCTATTATTATATGTGTAGAACCTTCACATATGTTTCTTTGAGGCCTAAAAGGGTGTGAGTGGTTTTGTATGTTATTATAAAACTTATATCTAACTCTTTGTCTATATTGTGAAACATATATAAAAGCTTGAAATTTGCTCCTTGGTTTAGCCCTAGTGATGTGTCATATGTAAAATCTTGTTTCGTAATAAATTGAATTCACTTGAAAAGGCATCAGAATTGAATTACAAATTGGGAATTTATTTCATCTTTTGAACGTTGAAAATATCCTTCCAATAGTACCCATCTAATCCTACCATATATCTCTTCACCTCAAGTAGCCTCTCCCACGTCAAACAACCCCTCCCACCAAGAAACGAAATAACAACACCTTCTCCATGAATCAGCACCTCCCACCATATCTAGGTTTTCCCTTTTCCTTGTTCATGGGTGTCTTTTCTTTTTTCATTTTTTTGTCTATAATCATCGTTCTCTTTTAGATACATCGTTCGATTTAGCTTCTCCTTTCATTTTCCCATCCTGTCTATATTCTTTTACATTTCTCAAATTTATTTATAGTTGTCAACGCAAAAGAACTACTACCCGTTCATACATTTTTAAGCTTCCAAATTATAATAGTTTTCTATTGTCTTCATAGCTCAGTTTAGCCTAATGTCATTTGCAATCAATTTTTTCTTTTTATTTTAATAATGAACTTTTATGATGATATCACTTATAATGAAATTGATGTTTATAACTTGCTTTATGTAAGTGTGAATGTTTATTATTTAATAAGATTATTTTTTAGTCGAGGGTAAAAATGTCATATGAAATAATTGAAACATTTTGATTGTGTTCCAAATAATGTAATTGAATTCAATTATAATATTATTGGGTGGAGTTTGTTCTAAACAGTGTAAATTGAATTCAATTCAATCTCATTAATGTAATTGAATCTAATTCGTTAATGAATTCAATTTGAAGATTTCCAAACACCCTAGAAAACAAAAAAAATTGAACGCAAAATAAACAAATCAACACCCGAGATTTGGTAACACAATTCGACATATCTTGCTTATGTCTGCGGAACCCTCACCCAATTTAATCACTTTTACTTTAAGACAATAGTTTTATATAAGGCTTTATTGAGTCGATTCATTCAACCTTTAACACTAGCCCTTGTTCTCCCATCCCGTGAAAGTAAATCATTCCTAATAACATGACCACCTTGTGCTAACCTTAACAGAGGATTTTCACAATAATGTTTGATAATAAAAATAAGAATTAAATAACTCAAGTGATTAAACCAATAAAGACATAAACAAAGAAAAACACTTGAGATAAAAATACTCCCCTAAATATGTAGCTTCATCATCCAAAAGTGTGGGAAGTGGTATAACAATATGTTTTGTGAACTATTGAGAAGAATCACAATCAGTCCACGCATATTAACATCAAAATAATATCAATCGAATAAACATTTCATCACATAAACGTCACCAAAATACAACTGCAGCATCACGCCTATACTGGACATTTTCACATAAAAATAATATCTAGACATCCCCCATTCATCAATCAAACCAACAGCCCCAAATCAAAAAAAAAAAAGTAGCCACAAGAACTTAATAAAACAACAATTGTTTTATCATAGAAACGTTAAACCAATGGAGCTATAACTCTCACAACAATTGTTGGAGTTTTTCACGTAAACAACACTACAAAGACAACCCAAAAAGTTCATCATGATGGATAGAAAATGCGACTACAAATATGGAATTTTTGCACACCACAACACATAAAACAACAGCCTCAATAGTTGTTCAAAAATTGGAGAATACCCAGCTACAGAAAATCATGCAATCACCAAAAGAAACACAACTGCCAAGACTTCCAATCAATAATAAAGACAACCCACAATAATCATTCAAAAACTTGAGAAAACATAGCAACCAAAACACACGATGAACAATTAAGCAGCTAAAAAAAATCACGCCAGAATAGCAGAAAAACGTAGCAACAATATAGATCAATAATCAACATAAAATTGGTTGCTAAAGGTTATCCTTGATGGCCCTAAAAAACCCTGTTGCCAAGTCACACACCATTGTTTTTCAACCCTAAAAATAACCTTATCTTCAACCCATAACACACGTAAATCCCAGCCACACTACCGCTGCATTGATCATGCAAATCTCCAAAAATTTTGTCTCCTTAGATAGTCATTATCCCTAAAATTGGTTGTACATAAAATCTCATCTTGATTAGGATTTTAAACTTAATCAACCTTATCTTAAAAGAGTCCCAGTTAAGTCCAATTTCATATAATGCCCAAAATTAAATAATAAGATAATATAACAATCTCTAAAGAGGATTTTGACATTATTTGTCACATATTGAAATTCCCTCTAAAGAAGATAATTGGACACATAATTATCAAGTTCACAAATACCACATGGGAACTCCCCCTTAATCGAGCATGAGGTTCCAAATAACTTCCAAATAAGAACTTGGCAAACATCTGAATAAACAATAATTTGAAGTTGACAAAAATAACCAAGTTCTCCAAGTAAACACAATAGCCACATTCACTACATCATTCATTCTCCCTTTTGGGACAAAAGATGCCAAAAAGCAAGATTAATAGTCGCAGAGATACCTTGAAATCTCCCCATGAATTTAACAGTCATAAAAAACAATTTGATATCTCCCCCCTGGGATAAAAAATGTCAAAACGAAGAATGCCTTCAATACAATCAATCCCAACAAATAAAGAGGCATAAAAACCAACAATAGGTGCAATGGAAGAATCATAAATATGCTAAGATGATAATTTACCACTAGTCAAAAACACTAGCCAATATATCATTACTTATATCAAAGTCATCCGCATGTGACTGATTAAATTCAGAAACCCCAAAAAAGCAATCAACGAATAAAAATCAAACTTAATCAATCTCCCCTCATATAAATCATATGAAAGCATATTGCCCAAACTTGTACAACTCACGATATAGAAAGAAACCAAGATAAAGCTTGAAAACCCCAAATCTTCCTACAGGTCTCCAACCAAGCATCAACATTTTCTCAAAATAACTCCATAAATCAAAATTCAGAAGCAAAAACATTCAAATCATCAAGCAAGGCCTCATTTTCAAATCAAATAAACTATTCAATAAGTAAGGAAAAATCAAACACATACCAATCAACTGAACCTTAGAAAACCCATAAATAAAAACTCAAAAGTCTAAACTTTAACTCCTTTGAGCCCTTTTTTTTCTTAAACAACTTCAAAATATACTTAAAAAATGTAAAACACATAGTCTATGTACCTCTTGAAGAAATTCAAACTTGACCTTATTCCTCGTCACATCATCTCTGTCATCAGGTGTCTGGTTGATTTCTTTTCCAATAACAACTAACTGTAGATCTGGACAATTTTTAGTATTAACTCCCTTGCGTGTCTGTTCGGATGTGTGAGGTTGATTTTTTCTAACCCAAGTTTGCTTTGATACAGTTGGTTGCTACTGAAAGTTCATTAAATAGCATCCAAATTTTTGGTTTTGAGCCCTTTGAAATATCATTTGTAACAACTTTTAACATATCAGCCTTATGTGCTCGATAGCCCTACAAAAGTGACATGTAAGTATAAATTTTCATTTCTTCCTTGAAGTTTCTCCTTGGGCAGATCTAGCTGCACAATTTTTCTCATCATTCGACTTAGAACATTTACCTTTATAGCTATTGCCTTGAAAATCTTCATCTTACCAATTTCTAGCAACTTTTTAACTTTTCGGTATCTCAATTTAACATTTTTATCCCTTTTTTCTGTATTAACAAGCTTTGACTTTATTTCATTTAGCTCATCTATTGTAGATAACAAATTCTTCTCTAGATCTTGAATAATGTTCTTCATGGTAGAATTTTCCTTATTCAACTTTTAATACTTCTTACATGTTTAGACCTATTTAGCATACATTAACTCATAAGCTTTGCAAATATCCTTCTTTTGTAATTTGAATCACTATCATTACTGTTATAATCTGAAATTAAACTTTGGAGTGATTCATCTACATTTTTCCTAAAATTTTGGATTGATTTATATATGATTTCATTGTCAGTTTCTTCCTTCTTGGTTGTTGTTAAGCAAGTAACTAGAATTTTGCTATATAAACCAACCATCACAGTATTACAAATTCCTCTTCACTACCATACTCACTTTCAGATTCATTCTCACTCCAAGCACTCATATAAGACTTTCCTTTTCTCTTTTAAAAAGTGTTAACACATTCTGCGTGCATATGTTTGAGCATTGATACTTATTCCATTGAATTCTCTTCACTTTTCTTTCATCATTTTGAGTTTTATCTTGTTGTTCGATGAACTCCCACTATTCTGTCTAAAATCGGGTCTATCCTTCTTCACTTTCTTTAACCACTTGTTGAAATCTCTTGTCAATAACTCCATACCATCATTCTCATCAGATTCATTTTCTAAGTCATTTACGATTTTACCAATCTTGGCCTACAATGCCAATCATTTGTTCTTCTCTCATTTATCCCTCAATAAATTCAGTTCAAAGTTGGTAAGAATCTCAATTACTTTATCCAAAAATAATTCATTGATATCATGAGCTTCTTCGATGGCTAGAATTTTTGGTATAAATCTCAGAGGCAATGATCTCAATGTCTTCTTACAAGTTTCAGATTCGAATACTTCTTCCCAAGTTGATGTGCTTGTTTTGCTATATCACGTGGTCTCCCATGAAAGTCTCCAATAGTTTCACTTTCATCCATCCTCAGCTCTTCAAATCTCACAACCAACATCTGAAGGTTCAAGGCTATCATAGATTTTGATCTCTCATGTATAGTTTGCAATGTATCCCATGCTTCTTTTACCGATTCTTATGCAGAAATCATACTAAAGCGTCCTTCATCGATAACCCTAAAGATTGCATTTAATGCATGAGAATTGCCAAGCACTCCCTCTTTTTCAGTTTTTGTCCATTCAGATGGTTCTTTAGGTATCACTTCATTCTTTTCATCAATCGTCATTAGATTTATCCAACCATTCAACATCGAAGTCCATGCCATAGTGCCTCGTACTTGAATGAATACTTTCATTCTTAATTTCCAAGTAGGGTAATTCGAACCATTTAGTAACGGAGGCCTAATGATTGATGCACCTTATCTTATAGCCATAATTGCAAAACATGGATCTGTACCAACTTGATTTACCAAGTTTTGATTCAGTGACTTGCTCTGATACCAATTAAAAATTCGAAAGGAAGTTGCCTCGACAAAATTCTAGTTCAGCCGCAGTTGTTTCTAGCACAAACGAAAACAAAAAAAATTAAATGCAAAATAAACAAATCAACACCCAAGATTTAGTAACACAGTTCGACACATCCTGGCTACATCTTCAGGGCCTTCATCCAGCTTAATCACTTTCACCTAACGACAATAGTTTTATACAAGACTTTACTGAGTTGACTCACTCAACCTTTGACACTAGCTCTCGTCCTCGTCATTTTAGATTTGTCATCACTCATCACAAAGCTCGTAGCCAATCTGTGCTCACTTGTTGCTAACCTTCAATGCTTCAGTTGCCTGCCATTGGCCACCAGTCAGTCCAATCCAGTTGCCAGTTGCCAATCTCCAGTCCATTCAGTGCTTTGTGGTCACTCGCTGCCAGGCACCAGGTTTCAATGCTCTAGTCACCCACTATTCACCACCATTTGGTCCAGTTTAGTCACCACTCATAATTATCCAACTCTAATGGTAGTGACTTTTTGATTTTCCAATTGCTATAAAAATTTTCCTAAGGCTTTAATAAATGAACTGAATTTTGTATTTATGTTTTAGGCTTTTAACTTTAGTAAATGTATTGAGTTTTGTGTTTATGTTTTTCATGTTTTTGTAGTTTGTAGAATTTCCAACATTACACTTATTTTTTTGGTAAAAAAACGTTACACTTATTATAGCATTCAAAATGATCGAATCTTTTTCACATAAATTTTAGTGTTACACCTAATTTTATTATACCATTTAATTGAACAAATGGATTTGATTTGTATGGATTTCTAATATTAAATCTACTTTTATTGTAGCATTCAGTTAGATGATTGAATCCTAATTTGTATTTGATATTACAGTCTTATTATTACTATAGAATTGGATTGAATTTTGAATAATTAATGAGGTACTACTTAATCATATTGGATTTTGAATAATTGAATTGGATTGGAATGTACTTTGTATAAAAGGATAAACAAGTTACATCAATGTGTTAATATTTTGTTTCCAAACCAGTTAACATATATCATAAGGTTTTAGAATATGATAATGTTGCTTCATCTATTAGGTGCAGTCATCTTGTTACAAGTTAATGAATATGTCAATGAGAAGATTTAGATTTATTAATTGTGGTCAAAATGTTTAAAGTAAATTTACTTTCGTATACAATGGACTAAATTTTGTGCTTATGTTTTTCACGTTTTTGTAGTTTGTAGAATTTCTGATATTACACTTATTATAGCATTCAAAATGATTGAATCTGATTTGCATAGATTTTTAGTATTACACTTAATTTTATTATAGCATTCAATTGAATAATTGAATATGATTTGAACGGATTTCTAATATTACATCTATTTTACTATAACATTCAATTGGATGATTGAATCCTAACTTGTATCTAATATTATTATTTTATTAGTATTACAGAGTTAGATTGGATTGGATTTTGAATAATTAATTAGGTACTACTTAAATGGATTGGACTTTGAAAAATTGAATTGGATTGGAATGGACATTGTACAAAAGGAAAAATAAGTCAGATCAATGTGTTAAATTTTGTTTACAGACCAATTAACATTTATCATAAGTTTTCAAAATATGATAATGTTGCTTCATATATTAGGTACAGTCATCTTGTTACAAGTTAATAAATATGTCAATGAGAAGATTTAGATTTATTAGCTATGGATAATAAGTTTTGAGTATAGTTACTTTCATATATAATAATTTTTATTTTTGGAATATCTAAATTGTAAATTGACATATATCCTTACGTATTTTTACAAATAAATCGAGGGAAGTTCAAGTACTCTTAATAATGCAGCCATTTCAGGACGATTTGATGATCCAGCTTAGGCTCATATTAGATTGGTTCCTGAAATGAAGAATCATACCATTTGTTTGTATAACAACAAATATTTGAAAAGTGGTGAAAATCATTAGATTAAAGAAACATTTAGCTGAGATCAAAAGTGATGTGAAGCTTTGTAAGAAAGTGAACCATGATGTGAAGTGACAAATGAAGAGTTTGCTTAAAGAGTATAAGCGTGAAAAAGATAGAAGCCGAAGACTAAATTATGAAATTGGTGGTGAAGTTCCTTTTGGAGTGGTCAAGAATATAGTGGGGATGTTGAAGTTGATATTTTCTATCCAACAAAAAGAAAATGTTACACCTGATGTGAGGAAAAGAAGAAGACATGTGTCTAAATTTTTTTCACCACGAATAACTCTTAGAGCTCAGCCTTCAATATGAAGTGTTGTACAATATAAAGAAATGGCTTATAATGTTGACATAGTAATGGCTAGATGGTAGTATTATTCAATTATATCACTCAATGTTTTCTAGTCTTATTATTATCAGCTTATGGTGGACATTGTTGCCTCTTATGGTCTAAGATACAAAGTTCCTTTAATTGATGATTATAGAGGCAAACTTTTGAGTAGCTCTTTTTATGAAATAAACAATTATTTGGATTAAAAAAGAATGAATTGTGATACTTATGGGTGTTCAATCATATGTGATATTTAGGCAAATAGAAGACAAGATCCTATTGTCAATTTTTTGGTTTATTCTGCAAAGAGGACAATATTTTTGAAGTCTATTGATGCATCTAACATTGTTAGAAATGTTGATACTCTGATGTGGATATTTGATAAAGTTGTGAGTTAAGCTAGGCTAGAGAATATTGTTCAGTTCATTACTGAAAATGATTCTACTTACAAAGCATCTAAAAGAAGATTACAAAGCAGATGTAATTCTTTTTATTGGATACCTTGTATTGCACATTGCATTAAACTGAGGTTGAAAAATATAGGAGATGCTAGATATTTTTCTAACATTGATGAGACTATATAGAAAGAAAAAAGTATAACCAAGTTCATCTACAATCATGCATGGTCTTGATTTTAATGAGAAAGTATTACACCAATAGTAGGAATTTGCGTCGTTTTGCTATTATAAGATTTGCGACTAATTTATTATCATTTCAATGTTTTGTTCTAATAAAGAAGTTTGGCAAAATATTTTCAAGTGATAATTAAGTTGCATTTTAGCATACTAGGTCTAATACTAGATTGGAGGTTTATAGAATTATACTTAAAGATCATTAATTTTAGTCCCAATGTCAATTTATTATCTGAGTTTGAGCCTTTGATGAGGGTACTTCGTATAGATGATAGTAATGAGAAGACAACAATGAGTTTTTTTGTGATGTCATAGAGAAGGCAAGGAAAGCAATCAAGACCAATATGAAAATTAGGCATTCTTTATACACATCTTTTTTTTTGTAATTATCAATGAAAGATGATAAATGCAACTTCACTCTTTATTGTTTACAATTGGGGCATTTTTGAATCTTAGTCTATTCCATACCAAGTTTTACAAATAAAATTGAAGTTAATAGGGGAATGATATTAATTATTACAACAATTGTAACTTATGAGATGATGTAAGATCTCCTAAGCTCAAAAATGGAGGTTTATAAGGATGTTTTTGTTGATTTTTGGATGCCCATTATTATTCGTCAAAGACACAAACGTAATCCAAGTATTTTTTTCACTTTTATTACAAGTTGAAAATTAATTATCACTTTATTTTGTTTATAATGTTACTTTGTCTTACAATTGCTTGGTGGGACCAATTTGAAAGTGGTGTTCCAGAATTATAAAAGTTTGAATTTAAATTCTAAGTCAATGCATGAGTGTGACGAGGTGTAAAAGGAATTGAAGTACATTTGAATTCATCCATTCTCAAAAAAAGGAATAGATTGCAATGCAAAAGATTGAACGACTTAGTCTTTGTTCGATATAATTTAAAGTTTCAAAAAAGACATGTTATTATCAATATTAAGTTGAAAATTATTTTATATAATTTCTTCATAGTTTAATTTAATTTGTTTACTAACACTCTTAATATAATAAGTAGTTTTATAGATTTACTTTGAATTGACCATATAGATCTTTTAGTAGATTGAATTTTTTGAGGAACCGAGTTTAATAAATAAGAGTGACTTGGAAGATAATATTGAATAAAAAATATTGACATGTCATTTGATACAATTAATTTGAATAATGGTAATGATGATTCTTTTCTTAATGATTGAGATTTTATACTAAATAAGAATTGAAGTTAACACAATATGATTGAATATTTGATTAAATAAAATTTCTAGTTTTTTACTCTTCTTTTCTTTTAACTTCACTTGTATTTAACACATATGTTGAATTATATATATACAATACAAATATAACTATAAATATTTTTGTTTTAAGTTTTACTTTTAATAAGTAATTTCCTCAACACAAACTCTTATTATAATACTTAAAGAGTCATACATTTTTTTTATTTTTATTTAATGTAATTATTATTTATCATATGATGAAAATTTAACATGTTAAGTACTTTGTATTATTCTTAATTTATATTTGTTTGATAATTAAATGATTGTTATATTATAATTATGGTTATTGTTTATATGTAAAAAAATAATATTAATAGAAATAAATATTTTAAATTTATATTGTTATAACTTTTTAAGACATGATTGATGTAAAATTATAAATTGTATATATATTCAAAAACTATTTTGCAATTTTAAAAAAATTCAAAAACTATTTTATAGTTTTTAAAACACCCAAAATGGTATACGATATTATAGTATTTATAACATTGGCTAGCACTATTTCCATGGATCTTGTAAATGGGCTTTGTGATGCTATCAAAATCTTGGAAGATTATTTCAAATAATTAGGTTCAATAGTATGGTTGGCCCGACCACATCTAACAGGGGAAAAGATCTATTGGCATTCCTGTCTCAACATTGAGGATGCACTCATGATGCCAAAGCATATTGCATTCTGATACAAAACTTGGTTTCCCAGAATCAATTAAGGCATGCTGGGTTAGTTAAATCATTTTTGCCATACTATATACCTCGTTAAAACTGTTCACGACATACATCAGGATATCTCTGATTTGATTAATCATTTTAGTTTATTCAATGAAGGACTTTAGTTCTTTCGAATTATCATCGAGAGCAATAAGGTCCACATGAGAAGCTACTACTCACAATGTTCATCCCGACGTCTTCAGCTGCCTCATCTTCATTACTAAATCCTTGTTACCACCAAAAATTAGAAAGAAAAGAAAAGAAAAGAAAAGCTCCAAATGCTCCTAACAAGCAACAATCATTTGACTACCAGAACTGCAGTTCAGACGATCACCGTCCTGGCTTTGATATCACTTCTATTCAAGTGTTTCTAAGTGCAGCTTGTGGCATAGAATAGAAATATGAACTATGCAAATGGTCAGTAACTGACCACCAGGGCTGCAAGCACATGATACACCGTTATAACAACTTATGCTAGAGAATCTTTTATTACTATACTGTCGTATTAAGAGCCACTGGACATGTTACTGACTGAATCAGTTTAACGTTTATTAAAGTGCAGACATACTGACTGAGAGCCTAATATGGCTAATGTAAAATGATACGGCTAGTGATAAACTAGCTATGCATTTTTTTCTCATAAGTAATCTTTTCACGATGAAAACTTCGAATAAGTAAAAGTTCCGTTTATATTAACAGATAATTGGTTTAGATGGCTGACTCAACAAGGGTGTGATAAGCTCTCACAATCTGAGACAAAAAAATAAAAAAATGCTATTCTGTAGCATTGTTTCAAAATCCCAACTCTATACAAGACATAAAAACTAACATAAAACCTTGACAAAATTGTAACAAGAGCTGTATACTAGAAAGAAAATTCTACCCAATTAGAGATAACCTTAAATGAGGAAGGTGGTCAGGTCGCATTGTCAGTTAACCCACATTCATAAATCTGAAAACACATAATCTAGAAATGCATTTTCTTTGATAGATACAAAACAGGATCCTCAGCACAAGGCGAAAACATAGGGTAAAGAAACTCAGATTACAATGAAAACCAGAGTCTACTACTACTAGATACAAAGGTACAAGAAGGGTGGTCGGTCTTGACCGGTCAGAGAGCAAACACTATAATGAATGTTGAGAATTGTAAAATTGAGAACAAAATGATATGAATTATGGGCGGAGAGAAATTAGAATCAGCCTGAGCAGAAACAATAGTGCAAAGCCCCCCAAGTCAGGTCCAATCTAATCTGCACAATGTGTATAGTTTTCCAAATTCAAGCAAACAAATTCAGAGACATTGTATCAACAACATTAACTAAATTCCAAGAAAAACAAAGGTAATATGCATACCACTTTGTTACTGAGGCATCATGTTTAAGATTGTCGGAAACATTGTCGTTGACCACTCCCCCATTAGTCAAAGGGGAAACTTGGGCAACCGAATCCTTCTTCTTGAATTTGTTGTTGGTATTATTATGATTATTATTGTTGAAGAGGAAGGTGAGGTGCTCCAAAGCCTCTTTAGCTCTCTTCCGACAGAGCGCAGCCTCCCGAACTCGCTTCTCTGCTTCTGCTCTCGCCACAACGACAGCTTTCCCCATGGAAGCCGACGCGATTCTGGCTGCGCAGAGGAGGGTCACCGCCATCTGCTGGTCGATCACCTTCTGGGCACTGTGCGCGAAGAAGGAGAAATTTGGGGACGAACACGGAGGGCAGAGAAAAGGCGTCGAAGAGGGAGGAGGAGGAGAACAGTGGGAGTGAGTGTAAGATGAGCAATTGGAGCACGTGATGCGTTTGGAGAGAGGAGGCGGCGTTGTCTCGTAGAACGAGAAGCAGTAAGGGCAAAACAACGTGGGATGAAGCCGGAGGACGCAAGACGTGCACAGCCGCCGGTAGATGCCGCGTAGCCGCACGTGGTGGATTATGGTCGCTTCTTTGGCGTTGCAGTTCCCACATCCGACCATGGTAGTCTGATCTGTGGCTGTTATGGTGGAAATGGCTGAATTGGGTTTGGAATTGGGGTTCATGTGTGGCAATTTGGAATTCTAGGGTTTTTGGCGAGACAAGGAGAGGTAAGGGGTTTATACTTTATAGATTTGGTCCTTATACGCTTGTTCTGCTGGCTTCATAAAATTAGCGTTTAATCACATTGTTATACATGTTTTTAAGGGAAATGTTAGGGGGTGCTTGTTTAGGGTAACGGAGAAAAATGTATGGATATAGAATGAAAACTTATGTTTGGTATTAATAGGGGTAATACTTTCATTTCCTCATTTTCAGCAATACTCCATACTTGTGAATTATTAGAGGAATAAGATTCATTGTTGGCTATACTCTATTCCCATTTCTTATTATATTCATTCCTATTCCTATTCTTATTCTCATTATCTCCTGTAAACCAAGCGCTCTCTTAATGATATAAAAGACTATTGTTGGTATGGAGTATATAGTTTTGTTTTAGTTGAATATAATTGTTATATAGATTTAACATTGATTCATTCCTCAATCTCTCATCCTCTTCCCTTTGTACGTACCTATTTGACATTTGCATGTTTTTTTTCAAACTACTACAAACTTACACACTATGACTACTGAAATTCTGTTACATTAAATTCATATCAGACCATCCTAGGGTGATTTATCTTTAGGTTTCCTTGAAAATAATGGTCAAATAGACCTTCTCCTCATTTTTATCTTAATAAAGGCTCTATAATTGGGCTAAAATATGAAAGTATTCTTAAATTTTTTAACGCTTATACATTAAACCTTAGCATTAAGATCAGACAATAAATAAACTTTTAATAAAAATTAATAATTATATTAGAATTAATTTTTTTGAGAGTTTAAGTATACAATAATAAAAAAGTATAGACTATGTGCAACTAGACTCCTTAGAGAAAGTTGAACCAAGGTAAAATTCTACCTTTTTAAGAGGATGAAATAATTAAAAGAAGTGAAGAAAAAACTAAATAACACAAAAAGAATAGGGAATCAAGGTACTTAGAGTAAAGGGATTTGATCAAAAAGACAAAAACATTACATATTTGTGTAAAAGACACACTCACTCTACCTTAGATGTTGTGAGTAAGGAAGAATTATCTCATCTAATTGGTGATACTAACTATTTCTATGATTTCCCTCATAAGATCTCTAAATTTCTTTCCCTCCTTAAGTAAGTGTAACAATCTAACACTAGTTTAAATAACTTTAGATCTTCTAGAAGAGTAAAGATGATATTCCCCACCTAAGTCAAGAATTTAGATAAAGATTGAGCATGACATAAAGCTCAACATATAGATAAGATTTAGGATCAAAGGGAGATGGAGTAAGGATAGGATAATAATATGTAACTGATAGAACTTTGTAAAGGACGTATTGGTTGTTTTGAATCTTAGTTCCTTTCAATCTATCTAGGTATTGAACTTATTCTTGATTGCAAGCAAGAAGATGAAAGAGGCTTTTAACGAATTGTTTTTGAACTAAACAAATCTCCACTAAAAAGGTTTCCGATCAAGCCTTCTTGGAATGTTGAGACATAATTTGCTTGTAAAATTGTTTGAATTGTGTCCCAACTAGACCACTTTATCCTTAGCATCTGTGTGTAAATAATATTTTGGTACATTTTCTATAATGTGGTTGAAACCTTTGAGATTATAACTTCATTCATCATGTATTAGGATTGAGCTAGCCTTGGCTTTAATAGGTCTTTAGAGTCTATGGTTGCTACGCCTTTGGAATGGGTACGTGGGACTTAAATTGTTCGAGTTATCAAACTAAAAGTGAGTATTGTTCCTATTTCTAACTATGGTTTTCACGAAGGGTGAAGGAAATCCTTCAACTTTAGTAATTGATTGAAAGTCCATGAATTCTCCTTATTAAGATGGATTAACTAGAAATAATTATCTTTAATAATATAAGAATGGACCTATTTGACCTAAATTAATTTCTTGTCACTTAATAACTTAATATTTTTCCTAATAACATAAGATTTGTAAGTTTGAAAAAATAGATACTTAGGCCTCCCTATTCATTTAAAGTACATATCTCAAACAAATTAACTTTTGCTACTTTTGCATTTTTAGTACTTATAGTGGTAAAAAATACATAGTTATTTGTTGGAAATTAAATTCTTTAAAATTATTTTTCTTAATACTTAGGCTAAAATTTGAAATCCTATAATATAAAACATAAGGAAACATTAAATTCTAATTATCAATAAATTTTAGTCATTAGGGTCATAAGGAAACATTAAATTTTAATTAACAATAAATTTTAGTCATTAAGGTCTTAAGAGAAAAAATAAATACATAACTATTTAATTCAAAATATGCTAATTATTGAGATTTATGATGAATCTTGTCACTATATCGTGCATATTCTAGATATATATATTATAATTGGTTCTTCTTATTTGATAAAAATTTTTAAAGATAGGATTTTCCTTTATCTTTGGTAGGAAAATTATATCATTGTATTTTATATTTGTAAAATTTGTAATATGGTCAAGGTACATAAGTGAAAACTGCTTCCTCAAAACTTCTTTGTTCTCTAAATTTCACATGGTACAAGAGCAATAATGATACCATAGGACTATATTGTTAGAGAAGATAGAAAGGGTTGAATCTTAGGGAAGCAAATTAACCAATTCTTCCTATGTTTCTTGCATCCATAAGATAATTAGGAGTTATCCTTATGTCATATCTATTAAACGGCTCAATTTATGACATATGGGATAAGGCAATGAGAAGTGCCCTACTAGTGAAAAATAAGTTAGGGGGTGCTTGGTTAGTTGGTATGAGAAGAAAGGAATGGGTAAGGAATGAAAAAAGATGGTTAGTAATATATTATAATTGGATGAATAGTATTTTTATATCCCCTTTTGGGGCAATACTCCATCTCCTCCAATATAGTGAGGAATGGAATCCATTCATCACTATATTTATTATAATTTTTATTACCATCCTTCCAAGTGAACCAAGCACACCCTTAGGTTTAATGCATAGAACCTTGAAAAAGCCAGATGATGGATTATAGGAGGTGATTTTATGGGAGTATGAAAATTGCATGCTCATATAATGGATTTTCAATTCAATCAATAAATTACCATAATCTAGCATTATGTACCTGAAGATAGAAAAAAATGTATATGAAAATTTGAATAATATGTTTAGCATTATATGGATCTATCAATTGAAAATTGAGGTATCTGAGGCAATAAGGAATGAACATGGTTGAATACTATACTAAGTTAAAAGGAATATAAGATGAGCTACAAAGCTATTCTAAGGTTCCAACTTGTACATATGATTCGGTAAAGGAGATTATCTAGGAGAAATAAAAGGAGAAGGTATTCCAATCACATATAGGGTTAGATAACTTTACCTTTGGAACAATTTGGTCACAAATTTTAAGTATGGATTTGTTACTTACCACAAGCAAAGTTTATGCCATGATCACTAAGGAAGAACACCAACATGAAGTCACTAATAGACATACTGAGCAAATAAAGCATAAGGTTTTTGTCATTCAAGTAGGGCAAAGTAAGCTTCCAAACCATAACAAGGTGAAGTATTCCAAAAATTGCATCAATTGTCAAAAATAGGTCATAATTTAGTACCTGTTACGAGATAATAGCTTATGCCCAGGATGGCCAACAACCTCGTAAGGGTGAGATTGTGGGAGAGATTGAATTCAAATGGGAAGGGGACATTCAAAGCCTCCAAATATATCCTTTATAGGAGCATTTTTAGAAACTCTTAATACGTTTAAAAGTGCTTAAACCCAGGAATGAAAATTTATGTGGTAAGATATCTCGTATTTACTTTTTGGAAACTTGGATATTAGATAGTAGAGCTTTGAATCATATGATGGGAAAGTTGAAGTTGATGGAAAAGGTATTTGATGTGAATCCAACATCTGTTGAACTTCCTAATAAAATGAAGACAATTGCTACAAAGACCTATATAATGCAGCTATCATTGAAGATAACTCTCCATAATGTTTTATATGTTCCTAGCCTTACTTGTAGCTTCATTTCCATTAACCAATTTATACAGGACATAAGTTATGATATCATCTTTACTAATTGGTTATGTTTGATGCAAGATGCAAGATCGTACCTCAAAGACCCAGATTAGAGAAGGTGAGTTATGGTGTGTGGTCTATTATTTCAAGCAACTTATCTCACATAGAACCTTAAGGACTACATAAATGAACACAAGATAATTGTGGCATCAAAGGACAAGATATCCTTCATTTAGGCATTTAAGTTTGATTTTTAATTTGCCCAGTAATAAGTTGAAAGACATTGTTGTTTGTGATGCTTTTTATAGGACAAAACAAACCCATTCTTTGTTTCCTATTAGTAATAATGAATATGATAATCCAATTGATATTGTGCATTATGATGTTTAAGGACTATCTAAGATATATTTGTTTTCAAGTTCTCGTTATTTTCTCACTATGTTTGATGATTATAAGAACAAAACGAAAAAATGTAAGGAGTTCACTTTGATGATTAAAACACAATTTAATAAACATATCATGTTGGACCCCAAACCTGTTTATTTATTTTATTAAGCATGATTAAATTATTTTGAGGTCTTGGTAAGATTATTTATTTTGGAGGAATTGACATATTC
>JANVCL010000007.1:14469017-14490992 GCA_026546855.1 Erythroxylum incrassatum
CTATTTTGGATAGTCCATTGAGCATCTCATTATTGAGCATCCTGATGTATTTTGTTTTCAGCATGGATTGTATGACATATGTTAACAAAGTTGTTGAATACTCTGATATTATAATGACATTTTGGATAACTGTGCTTAGTTGATAAATATGATTCAAATGAATGTATGTTTGAGTGAGATAAGTATGCTTCCGTGGATGATCATTTTCGTCTGTTCCGACGGGTCACCCCGGGTTCAACCTTGGGGGTCGGGACTCGGGCCCAACGGTCTTCGTTTTCGATTCCGTTTTGGATAGTTGGGCTCCGGGAATGGGGTCCAGCACTGTTCGACTGGGCTCCGGGAACGGGGTCCAGCATATCAGGCATATAAGAAGTGACAATAGGGGAGGGAAGGAATTTTTTTCCGAACTCAATGAAAATTTTTTTATGAATAAAGTGGAATCATTCATCAACTTTTTGTGCCGATACTCTACAACAAAATGGGCATGTAGTAGAAAAAAATAAGCATATACTTAAAATGGTGAGGGTTGTATAGTCTCAGGTGGGTTTATCAATCAATTTATAGGATAAGGTGCATTTAGGGATGGAAACTGGATGCAGGCCCACCTTAACCTATCCCAAAGTCAATGAGTCAGGCCCAGATTGATCGGGCCTTAGGCCTAATTGTTTTGAAAAATTGAGTAGCCCGGTTCAGCTAAAAGCTCAACCCTTTTCTAATTTATAAAATAATTTAAGTTGAATCGAGTCGTACTCAAGGTCAGCCGGGCTATCTCAGGAACTGTCAGACTTGGGCTAGGGCATATTACCCTAAGAAATATCAGGCCTCGGGTCGGGCCGGACTTGACTTGTTGCCATCCTTAAGTGTGTTAGTAGCTTCTTATACCATAAATAGAACATTAATTATAAAACTTTTTTGTAAATCACCTTATAAGAAATTATTTGGGAATAAATCATCATATGAGCATATTGGAGTCTCTAGGTGACTATATTATGCTCATAATAGCTCTAGAGGGAGAGATAAGAGTTTAAGAGTAGAAGGTGTTTGTTTGTTGGTTATTCATATGGTAAGAAAGGATGAAAATTAGTGACATTGAAGAATGAGAATTTATAGTTTCTCGAGATATTACATTTCAGAAGCATGCGTTTCCATTTTTACCAAAAAAGAGGCACAACATAAAAATATTAAGAAGAAAAGCTTCAAGAAAGGCCTGGAAGAGGAGATTCAGTGCTAAGGAGACTAGTGCACTTGAATAACTTCATTGTATATATAACAAGGGCTAAAGATGTAACAGGACAGTTAAATGGACATTTGGGTGTCATAGATGACTGTTTAATTATCCTTAACCAGTGGCAAATTTTGGTTGACAGTTGGAAGATCAAATAAGAACACTTTAAGTTTAGTAGAAGAATCCAGTAAGTTATAACTAAGTCTCCACACATAACAACAATTTAAAACTCAATTTAAGATCACATGTTTTAGGCATAGACTTCTCTCTAACACCTTGTGCTACGAAAGGTCCAAATTTATTTCATATCACATTGCTAATTATGTATCATATGATAAATTATTATGTAACACCTGGATTTTCTATTTACACTAACTACATATGTAGAGCTAAAACATTTTCTTAAATTAGTGAAGGATCTAAAGTGATGTGAGGTAATGTCAAAAGAGATCGAAGCATTAGAGGAAAATAATACATGCACAATGGTAGATCAATCATTATTAAAGAATTTGATGTAAGTGGATGTACATGATCAAGTATCGATGTGGATGGTATTGTGGAACATTACAAGGCCTAACTAGTGGCAAAGGGGTATACTCGAGTCAAAAGACAAAATTTTCACAAGACGTTTGTTTTGATAGCAAAGTTCATAAATGCAAGATGCTTTATAATTTTTACAATTGCAAGAGACTTAGAACTACATCAGATGAATGTGAACAATGCTTTTTGAACCACAATTTGGAGGAAGAAGTTTACATGAAACTACATCTCTGAACTACTCCGTGAATAAAAAAGACAAAGTGTGTAGACACTTGAAGTCCATTATGGACTATAACATGCCTCACAAAATTGGTTTGAAAAATTTTATATATCCCTCATGAATTATGGTTTTTTTTAATCATGAATAAATTTTCATTGTTTAATAATGAATAAGTGAGCATGTCATTTGACTTAGTTAATGCAATTTGACAAGTTCTAATCCAATATGCTATTAAGAAGGGTTTTGATTATTTGTATGTGAAGAATGAAAAATGTAGAGCAATTTTTACTTGTAAAAAGGGTTATAGATGGAGAATACATGCTCCACCAATTTGACATGGTATTGTATTTCAAATCAAGACATATCACTCTATCCATGAGCATAATTGAGACTATCATAACAAAAAATGGGGTTACTTATAAAAAAAGCTTAAACTTTCGTCAATTTTGTAATTATAGCCCGAACTTTAGTAAGTAGCAATAAAGCGCTCGAACTTTTAATTTTTTCAATTATAACCTAACAGTAATGGCACCATTATCTTTGTTGACATGGCAGTACCATATATACAAGAACCCTCATTAATCATACATGTCAACGCAATTATAGAAGTGAATTAAATTATTAAAATGACTTCGGTTTATCTTTGAAGAACAACACAGATAAACACTCATATCAAACCCTCAATTGTTAAATTTTACAACAAAAATCAAAGAATGCACCAGAATAACAAAAACAAAATTGAAAGAATTTTCTAAAAACACCTAATCGTTTTGTCCATATATCCGATCACTAATCACAAAACTAAAAACATAAACACTAAAAATAAGAGAAGAAAGTAACCTGCTTGCAAAGAGTGTCCTAAGAGCTAGGCAAATCCATGGATGCAACAATTAAATCTAAAATCCTTAACCAAAGATACAATATTGGATTGTTTTTGGATGGATAACGCTTAATTGATTTTCGTGTTGGCATAAGATGGGGAGAATTTGACTGCACTGAATCCACTTTATTTCTTAAATCTTAACCAACCACCACCAGCACCACCTCTGTCGACGTTCTACCATCATTTCTGCCTTTCCCCTTGACTGCCGGTATTGCTCTCAATGTCCTTTTTTTTTCCACTGTTAGCTGCTTGAGCAGCGACAGCTGTGTCGATGACGAGTTGTGTCCACTCGCAAATCAAGCTTTGACCATGGGTTCTCTGTCATCGTCAACATGCTCAAATGCATCGAGGCTCTTGATAACGCCACTATCTCCAAAGGTGTTTCTAATTCCACTATGGACTCCATGAAATATACCATCTCCACTATGCTTGGTTTGCTTCCGTCTGATCAGTTCTCTATCACGATGAAGGTTTTGAAACACCCACTTGCTCGCCTTCTGGTATCCGCCATCATTACTGGTTAAAGTTGTTATTTTTATAAGAAAAAGGTTAAAAGTTTTGTTCTTTTATTGGTTTAATTTGATTGTTGACTTAGTGGGGTTTGGTTTGTTATGCCCCTAGTGTAGGTATAAAGAGTATAGGATATCATTGAAGAGGAATTTGGATATATCAATGGAGGACTTACAAAAAATTGGATTCTTTTAGAGAGGAGAAGGGCTGTGGAGAGTGGAGTGATGAGGGTGAGAGTGGAAGATGTTGTGCTTAGGTTTATTTTCAAATGACGTCTTTTTAATAACTTTTGTTAATTGTGCTAATGTGTATGATTAATAAAGGTATTTTGTACACGTGGCACTGCCACGTCAACAAAGATAATGATGTCATTAACGTTAGGTTAGAATTGAAAAAAATTGAAAGTTTAAGCATTTTAAGACTGCTTTTTAAAATTTGAGCTACAATTGAAAATTTGACGAAAGTTTGACCTTTTTCTTATAATTAACCCTAAAAAATATATGGCACTTTGAATTGCAAAGCGATACTCCCATATTTTATAGATAACCATATATGGGATATAAGTGGACTTAATGGTGCACTTTTAAGGGGATTTAATGTTAAGATTATAGAGAAGAAGGCATATAGAGTGAAGAACTTTGCATTAGAGATATTAATATGTGTAAAGAAAAATAATTTGAGAAATTGAGGAGTTATGGATAAACTATATTATAGTACATCCTATGCAATTCTTTTATAATCAAGTATTCATGTTCAGTTCCATGTTACATATGCTTTGATGCTTATGAAAAGGGTTTCTTTATGTTAAATGCTTAATATACTACATTTTTAATCTCATGTTTAGTGCATTTTGTTTGTTTATTTAAGAGTTTATTTAATGATTTTTGGTACTTAATCCATTCCTGTTATATTTTTAGGTCTTAATTGCTTTCATGGGTTAAAAGTAGCAAAAACTAGATGAAATCGAGGTAGAAAATTAAAAGATTGAAGTTATCCTTGGGGGACACGGTCGTGAAGACGTGGACACAACCATATCTATGATCGTGTTTCTTTGTGATTTTTAAAGAATTAAAGTGAGAATCAGGGATACAGTCATGTATACAACCATATAGGTGACCATGTCTATTCTAAAAATCCTAATTTTTGAGTTATAAAAGGGAAAAATGAAGGAAAGTTCAGTATGGTTAGTAAGAAGTTCATACAAGGCTCAAGATAGGCTCGAGAAATACAAATTGATGACCTAAAATGATAGAGAGAATGAAGAACAAGCAAGAAAACACATTTTTAAGTGTATTTCCATCAATCTAAGGTGGGTTTCATGAAGCTTAAAAAGGATCTCTTCATATATGGTCCTTTTAGTTTTCTATTTTTCCTTTAGTCTTGATGTTATGATTATGAGCTAAACTTTTGTTGGTACTTAGACTATATTAACCTTGGGATAGACTTTTGTAGTTAATTCTATAATTTCATTGAGATTCAATTATGTGTTCTTAATTATTCTTCATTAATATTTCTAGCATATTATTTCATGTACGATTTTATACAACTGAGATTGAGAAATATTTTTGTATGAATAGATATATCATAGTTGAAAAAAGTTGTAAGCAAACCTAAAGATAGGTCGATATAAATCTTCTAAATTAAGATCAAACCTAATAGTAGAATTCACGAATCGATTAATGCAATCTTAGGGGTTTAAACTAGAAAGAGATTTCAGTTAATCGATAAAA
Source organism: Erythroxylum incrassatum (assembly GCA_026546855.1). Taxonomy (NCBI): domain Eukaryota; kingdom Viridiplantae; phylum Streptophyta; class Magnoliopsida; order Malpighiales; family Erythroxylaceae; genus Erythroxylum; species Erythroxylum incrassatum. Next base: position 14,474,126 of record JANVCL010000007.1, read on the forward strand.
AGTGAGGTATTAATAGTCTAAACCAAGATATTAACATAAGATGGGAATTTCTGCAATCCAATAAACTATAGGTTAAAGTGAGTAGTGAAATCATGATTACATGAGAAGTCCTAAAGGGATTTGAAGTTTAGGTACCAATGCTTTCTTTAATTGTTTCTTATTTTAATCTTCATTCTAGTTAGTCAATTGTATTGATTAATTTAATTTATTATTTTAATTCTAAATTTGATTAATTATCATCACCATAATTTGTTAGACTAGAGAAAGATGGTAAGTATTAGTAATTTTAGTGCTTGTGGGATCAACCTAACTATAGCTACACTGTATGCTTGCAATAAAACATATGAACCAAGTTATTAGCAATGTTATAAGGCTATAATATTAGGACCTTATATTTATTAATTTAGTCATCTTTTAAGTAGTTTTTGTGTTTATTTGTTTTTCCTTATAACTCTCTTTTCTTGATTTTATGCTTATGGTTTATCTTTAGGATTTGGGTAGGCATTGTTACATCCACCAAACATAATGGAAGGATGAAGAGGATATTATTCTTGAAGGGGATATGGTATGCCATCACTTAGGGGAGCTTTAGATGCTTGGAATGAGAGGCACAGTGAAACATATGTAGAAACTCAATCAATATTTATGACAAATTATGTCATTTGTAGGATGATTCCACTATTCTTGAATGTCAGGCACACCAGACATATGGGAGCTCCCAGTTTTTATGTAGAATTGGCTTTGTAACATTTATAAGGGGTGATCATCCTAATCATAAATTTCAAGCATCAAACTGTATATGGGAAAACTTAATTTGCATGTAGTAGTGGCCTTAAAACATCCTATATGAGAATATTTATAATCTAGAAAGGAGCAATTATTACAACTTTACATGGAATGATTACACTTCATTTGGAAATCTAAAAAGTGGTAACAAAAGGAGAGTCAACGTTTTGATGTCCTTATGAGACGTATTGCTTCAAATGAGATTACCCTTCATATAACCAAAGATCTAGGTCCTTTATTCGGATACAGCGAGTTAAATTTGAGGGATCGTATAGATAAGGAAGAAAGAAGAAGAGATATAGGAAGACAAATAGGAGGAGTCACATAAGGAGGCTATTGAGGAATTATCAATAGTCGCCTTAAGTACAAAGGGCTTATACTTCCCACAAGACAACAATTAGAATTAATTAAAGATTTAGGAAGTTTTATTATTCCTTGTTATATTGATAGTTTGTTACTAAAAAGGGCATTAGTGGAGTTGTTTGGTTTTATTAATTTGCTATCTTATGTCTTTATTATCTTATAGCATGTGGCTTATTTATAGGCTAATGAATCTTTATATGGGAAAATAGGTAGAAACAAGTTACTGATTATAGATCCAGGTTAAACAAGGTCTTGCTGACAAGTCCAACTACAAGACTCATAAAGAAGCACTAGTTGGGAGGCAACCTAACAATTAGGTGTTTTTGTTTTGATTAAGTAGTTTATATGATTTTTATTAGTAGTTTAGTCATTTTCAAGGTTTTAGTTTGATGGTCTAATTTTGTACTTCACATTTAATGGAGTTCCACAGGTTATAAAGGCAACATCAATCTTTTCTTGAGAGTAGAAAAGATTTTACTAGCATTGGATGGAAGTTAAAAACATTTGATAAGGATGGAAATCTTTTACTACCAGGGAAGTAATAATTATCCTCACCCCTTATTTATTTGTAATTTTTTTATTATTCTTACATTTTTGGTGCATTGAGGTCAAGCTTGTCAATTTTAATATAATTAACTTAATAATGAATAATTTGAGAAATTTGTTTTAAACAGAGGATTTTTATTAAGATTATTCATTATGAGTTTGGTGGTTGTTATGTTTTAATTTGTTTAGCAAATAGTTATGAGTTTTGATAATTAAGTTGATTTAAATTTAGTTCATTAATTTTGAGAATAGATACTTGATTTGCATTATGATAATTTATGAATAATTTTTACATACATTAAGTTAAATGTGAATTCTTTTTTAGCATTTTCATTATTCTGTATAAAAAATAGTTGTATGTGAATAAACAAGCATAAATAATTTAACTCTATTAACTTTGTATCAATAAAAAGGTCAACGTTAAAAAGTAGTGTTAGTAATCATTTGATATAGTGACTTAATTGAGTAACTGGAGGTATTTATGATAAGGTGTTAACTCTTTTTCTAAAAGGCTAAGTGACTTTTCAAATAAGCTTATAAGTGCTCCTATGTTGTTTAAATTTAATGTTTTGTTTTTGATAAGGGATACGAAAATATTTAAAGATTTTAGCATCTTTCTTATGTATGTTCACTTTATATATTAAATGAAATGGTGTGAATTTAGTTGAAATTTAAATAATTGTATAATGAATTGGATTGATTCATAATTTGATGCAAATAACTATGCTTAACAATTTAATAAACTTTGCAATTGAATAAATAATAGAGAATCTTGATAGATATCTTTGATTCGTTTAGTGCTTTCTAGAAGTTATTTCTTATTAAGTTGAAAGTAATAAAATTGATTTGCTTGAGAACAAGCAAATGCTTAACTGTGGGAGATTTTGATTAAAGCTTAATAGAATATTTTTCTAATCTCATGTTTAGTGCATTTCAGTTGTTTATTTGAGAGTTTTTTCAATGGTTTTTGATACTTAATTCATTCCTATTATGTTTTAAGGTCTTAATTGCCTTTATAGGTCAAAAGAAGTAGAAGTTGGATCGAATTGAAGCAGAAAATTGAAAGATTAATTGTTTCCTTAAGGGATACCACCATGTGGAGTGGACAATATTGTTTTCATGACCATATACCTTTCTAGGATCATATTTTTTCACAATTTTTATAAAAATTACCATCACGCATATGGTTGTAATAGGAAACTATGTCCATTCCAGAAACCCTAATTTTTGAGTTATAGAAAGGAAAAAAATGAAGGAAGGTCCGTGATAGAGAGAATGAAGAACAAATAAGAAAACATATTTTAAATGAATTTCCATCAATATAAAGTAGATTTCATAAAGATTAAAAAGGATCTCATCATAGTTCTTTTAATTGTTTGTTTTTCCTTTAATCTTGATACTATGATTATGAATTAAACTTTTGTTGATACTTGGATTAGATGAACCCTGGGATAGGCCTTGTTATGATTTTATATTAATTTAATTTATTCATTAATTTCATTAAGATTTAATTATGTGTTATTAATTATTCTTGAATTAATATTGCTACCATATAATTTCAATCATAATTTCATGCAATTGAGATCGAGAAATTTTTTGTATGAAAAGGCCGACCATAACTGAAAGGTGTTATATGCAAATCTAAAGATATGTTGACATAAATCTTCTGGATTAGGGTCAAACCTAATAATAAAATTCATGAATTAATTAATACAATCTTAGGGGTTTTAACTAGAAAGAGATTTCAATTAATCAACCGAGGGTTAAGTGTTAATAATTTAAACCAAAGATATTAACAAAAGATAGGAATTTTATGGTCTAATAAACTATAGAGTAAAATTGACTAATGAAATGATGATTGCATGAGAAGTCCTAAAGGGATTTAAAGTTCATGTACCACTGTTTGCTTTGATTATTTCTTAATGTAATCTTCATTTTAGTTAGCCAATTGCATTGATTTCTTTTAGTTTATTATTTTAATTTTGAATGTGATTAATTATCATCACCATAATTTGTTAGACTAGATAATAGAAAGATGGTGGGATCAATTTATACTCATTAATGCTAGCTATAGCTACATTGTATGTTTGTGATAAAACATATCAATTACTTTGCTACGTAAGGCCTGCCATATGTGTAGATGGTTATCACTTGAAGGGTAAGCACAAACACAATTGCTATCAGTCATTGATCTATATGTAAATAACAATATGTTTCGAATTGTATAGGTTTTAGTTATAATTAAGAATTAAGTATCATGGAAATGGTTTCTCTAATGTTTACAACAAGACATCAAAAACTATAAGGATCATAACTAGGCTTCATTTTTTTTATTAAAAAACATTAAAAAAGTTTCTTCTATGATGTTTCATTTTATATCTTCTCCTGTTAACTTCCATACATTCTTTTAAAGGCATTCCTAAGTGTATAAACAGCCTCAATATGATTTCTTTGTATGATGTTGAACAAATGTATTTTGTTAGACATATCTATGTTAAACTTTAAAGCAAATTTAAGACAATAAAAGCTATAAATGATATAGTATGGAATGTAACAAGATCATATAGCTTTAATGATTTTGATAGGTATATGATCATTTCATTTTACTATATAAATTTGACTAATGGACCAAATGATAGCCCAAGGCATGCTAAATTTAATTTAATTTTTTACTTAAACAAGAACATGAAAAAATTAGCAGGTACTAAAAAGATGGTCAATGACTTATAGTACAAAAAAACTAATGAACAGATGGTGTAAACACATTTATAGTGCTGGACCAAAATGTGACACATCATTGAACAACCATTATGAAAGCTTTGATGTATACATAAAGGAGGATAGAAAAAAGTAAACTATCACAATGCTTAGGATGACTGTAAGAGCAATAATAAAGAGATTTAATAAGAAAATAAAGGGCATGGATAAACATAATAGGTCATTTTTCCTAGGATCCAATAAAACTTGAAGTATAAACAACTTGCTAATAAATTAGATTCCATAATTTAGTGGTGGGAGGCTAAACGAGATATGAATTTTCAACATTTTATTAATTTAGGCTATGAGAATTACAAGTGTAAGAAATGAGATTTGAGTGAAACTCCTTGTCAACATGCTTATGCTCCAATTAGACACGATGGTGGCAAACTAGAAGACTATATATAATTCATGTATAACAAAGAAAAAATTAAACAAACATATCCATGTCAAATTTTCCAATTCCTAATGAAGATTTATGGTCAATCCTTAGTGACAACTATGGCTCTAAAATCCATTCACCATTATATAAGAGAAGATCAAGAAGCACTAAAAAGGCCGAGAGTTTGGAAGTAGGAGAAGAACAAAACCTTTACAGAACTACTCGTAAAGCATTCATATTTTGTGTAAAAGGTGTAGGCAATATGATCATATTACAAGGACATGTTTTATAAGAACAGATGTTAGTTCTCAACAAAGTCAAAGTAACCAACAGAAATGGAACTAGCTATTCAAATAGAAATATCGGCCTCGCATCTTCTCAGAATTGATAGACTAGAACACATGGAGTTCAATTTGCACAATACAAATTCTAAAACATGGTAACATATGCTATCTTTCTCTTTTTCATCTCAAATATTCCCTCTTGAAAGCTGTCTCTTCATAGTTCATACTACACTTGTTTGTGTCCCTTTTATTCTCATATCTATCTCGTGATGCAGTTGGACTACATAAATGCTTATATAAGATTCTTCCATGGTGCAGACCATATACAAAACGAGATGCAAATTGCATCCAAACATGTGAGTTTAATCTGTAAAATGTGAAATATAAAACATAGGCCCAAGAAAACCAAAACATAAGAATTTGCGAATTACATACCTAGAAACAACTTATTTCTGGACTCAAGATGAGAAATTTCTTCAAAAGATTCAATCTTGTTCTTCGTCATTCTTTTGTGGAAAGAAAAAGATAAGTATGAGAGAAAGAAAGCTTTAATCTTGGAAAGAGAAGAGTGGATAAAGATTGAGGTTAGCAACCATGACATTAGCGTAATTTCCTGGAAATTTCGCAGGAACCCCTTTTTATCTCATTGCCTGCCTGTCAATTCATTGCATTAAAAGAAACAGAAGACTAAGAATAGATTAGGAAAAACTCTCATCTCATCACATTAACTCTTTGTTGGTACTTTTTTTTTTTTTTGAAGAATCTTTGTTGATACTTGCATCTTACTATTCGGACAATTTAGCAACCTCGAAATTTCCTTTGGTCCACATGTGATCATTTCAGCAAAACAAAGGAGATATTTTTGACCTTTTATGTATTCATATGGATGCAGACAAACAACACAGGACTTGAGTTTAGAGTTTTCCTTTTGGTATAATTATCAAGAATAACGCCTTCTTCGCTGTTCTATTTCCTTCCAGTCACTTGAGCACAGGTTTTACTACTTCCCAAATCCATCATCATCATCATGTAGAAGTAGAACCTTCTCACTTCGACGCAATCAACCACAGATTTGAGCTACTTCTTTATGTTCTCAGATGTCTTTTGTGCTAATATGTCCTGTCTTTTTATGATCTTTTGTGGTAATTATAGTTTAAGAAACAGTCTGAGACTATGTTATGCCTCATGTCCCAGTCTACCCATTTTAGTTGTTTAGCAGCTTCTTTATGACAGTTCGCAGAAATTTCGTATAGAAACAGTCCTCAAGTTAAGCGCATACTATTGTTGTTGCTCGATACTAGTGCTTTTACAGCTGGAAGATAGTAGTTCTATGTTACTGACTGCATGTGAATCTAGTTCCTCTAAGATCGTTCACATGTTCTAGGTCAATTATAAGTAGAACTTTGGTTTCTGATTCCGCCGCATGACAGTTTTAGCTATCCATATAATACCTTGTTTCATGTCCTTGTGGCAGGAACCCATTCCAGCATGGCAATCAGGATTCCCCAGGAGACTTTCTGTTTATGGGTTTTGACATGTTTGCTTATTTCCACCAGTTCTAATGGTTTGGTGAGAATAGGTCTGAAGAAACGTCCTCTGGATCTTCAACTGATTAAGAGTGCTAGAATCACAATACACGAGGGAAGATATGGATTAGGTCCAGACGTCAAGCCTAATGATTCCAGGAGTTCAGATGTTGATATAGTACCACTTAAAAACTATTTGGATGCTCAATATTATGGAGAAATTGCTATTGGCTCACCCCCTCAAACATTTACTGTCATTTTTGACACTGGCAGTTCCAATCTTTGGGTCCCCTCTTCAAAATGCTACTTTTCAGTAAGCTCTACTTGCTTTACTTCTTTTTAAGCCATCCTACAAAACAGAATCAGCTATTAATTCAAGTATTTGCAGATTGCATGTTATTTTCATTCTAGGTACCAGTCAAAGCGGTCCAGTACCTACGAGAAGATAGGTAATCAAGCGCTTCTTATTCTTGCAGTCTCTTGTCTGTTTGATTTAAAATCCACTCGAGTTATCATGGATATATATATAAATGTTTGGTAACAGAGTTGTAACTGCTGTTGTTTCTTGCTAATGGTAATCAGGAAACTCTTGTGAAATAAATTATGGATCAGGATCGATATCTGGTTTCTTCAGTCAAGACAACGTTGAAGTTGGGAATCTTGTCGTCAAGAATCAAGTGGGTTCTCATTCCATTTTTATTTTTACCATGAGAATAATTTGTGTTTCAGTTTCCAGTAACGAGTTTCTGGATTTGTTGCCATCCAGACTTTCATCGAGGCTACACGAGAAGGAAGTCTTACATTTCTATTGGCGAAGTTCGATGGTATACTCGGGCTTGGTTTCCAGGAAATCTCTGTTGGAGATGCTGTTCCTGTGTGGTATGATATTGATCATATAATCAGAAAAGTTGTCCAAAAATTTTCCTCTTGGTGAAAGATCAGTTTAGATCTTTACATCAGCAGTTCTTCGAGTCCTAGAATACTGAATTTGACAAGAATGCAGGTACAATATGATGCAACAAGGCCTTGTGGAAGAGGCGATCTTTTCTTTCTGGCTCAACAGGAATGAAAAGTCCAGAGATGGTGGTGAGATTGTTTTTGGCGGTGTTGATGAAGACCATTACAAAGGAAAACATACCTATGTTCCAGTTTCAAGAAAAGGATATTGGCAGGTAAACATAAATCTTGTAAGCAATCTTATTACTTTCTTGTGTCTATTTAAAGAAGGGTGAAGAACCTGACTTCCAATCGTGCGTACCATTTTCAGTTCGACATGGGAGATTTTCTCATTGGGAACCAATCAACTGGTAATCTTCATATAGCTTTAGAAGAATTTACATGCTATGCTGTTTAGAGTTTAAAAGCTTCATTCTTACTAAAACACCTTGTAATCATAGATGCTGACTAGATACTACTTTGACTTAGGTACACCCTGAAGAACATTTATTCTAATAGTGAAGGTTATGTTAGTTTTTTCACCTGATAGTTCGACCTTGTGCAATTGAAAACTTTGTTCCTAATTTTTTCCAATACAACAAATTATGTAGAAAAGTCCACGTTCATTTAACATTTGAATAGCATCTATTGGAAACTGAAAGTCGTGATTTATTCAGGTGTTTGTGGAGGAGGCTGTGCAGCAATTGTGGACTCAGGGACATCCTTGCTTGCTGGTCCAACAGTATGTTCTTCCATGTGATAGACAGTTTCTAACGGTTCCATTTAAAAAAAAAAATCTCTCTTAATGATCATCTTTTAGTTTTTCTTTTCCTATTATATGGTTGCAAAGGTACTAATTTGGTAATGCTTTTAGCCTATTGTGACTGAAATCAACCATGCCATTGGAGCCGAAGGGGTTGTGAGTGCCGAGTGTAAGTTAATAGTTTCTCAATATGGAGACATGATATGGGATCTTCTAGTATCTGGGGTGAGCTTCTTTTTAAAATTAACCTATCTTTTCATTTAGATCTATTTGAATAGCACTACTTTTGCTTATAGCTTTAAACGCGTTTTGGTTTTCAGGTTCAACCAGACAAAGTATGTTCCCAGCTTGGTTTATGCATTTTCAGTGGTGGCCAGTTTGTGAGGTGAGGAAGTTCATGTGATATATCCAGTTTGTGCTACCACCTTGTATACAAGCTGCTTCAGAAAAGATTCCAAGGGGGGCTTTCCTCCCTTTTTAAGTAGTTATTAGATTTAAACAGAAGGCTTTTAAGTTTTTGTCAGTCTACTGACAAGCTATTTAGCCACAGAAAAGTTCCGGAGCTATCTTTATTCCAGGATGCTTGAAGCATTTGCAACTGATTTTTCTGATTATGTGCAGCACCGGGATCAAATCAGTTGTTGATAAGAATAACATGGAAAAATCACCGGTTCAGGATGATCTTCTATGCACTTCCTGTGAGATGCTTGTTATCTGGGTCCAAAATCAACTTAAGCAAAAGGAAGCCAAGGACTCAATACTCAACTATGTGAATGAGGTAACTTATTAGATAAACTATAGCTAAGTAAATCTTGTGTGTTGCACTAAAAAATCTCGTTACGTTTGTCCTCAACAGCTTTGTGATAGAATTCCAAGTCCTATGGGAGAGTCGATCATCGATTGCAACAGCATTTCAAGCATGCCAAACATTACGTTTACCATAGGAGATAAACCTTTCAATCTCAGCCCAGAGCAGGTTAGCTTTTCTTTGAAATGCTTTGTGCTCTTCTCATTTCAGTATGGCTTCTTTCATGTGATATTTTATTTTAACGCGGCGAGGTGCCAGAATTCAGGAATTGAGAGAATAAGTTACCTCTGTGTGGTTCTATTAAATATATGGTCATGGTGATGATCTTCTATTATACAATTTCGTGTCCTTTTAAGATCAATTACTTCCTAGAGCTTGCCTACCGGTGACTTGATGAACGGAATCTTCTAGTCTTCTCCGCGGACCATAAAGGATCCTGTCAAAATCTCAATGCTAATGCCATGAATGTCATGTTAGCCAACAACATCAGTTATTTAACCTATGCCTGTAATGCTGTATGCAGCGACGAATCCAGGATTTTAGTCTTGGGGGGGCTGGCGCCTATATATATGTATATATTCTGAAAAATTTTTAGTCTGGGGGGTTATATATATGAAAAATTTTTAGTCTTGGGGGGCTATAGCCCCTGCCAGCCCCCCTTGGATCCGTCCCTGGCTGCATGTGAAGTATATTTAGTTAATATTCGTAATTAAGATGCAACTCATGAAATGTTAACTTGAAACCATACATGTCTGAAAGCATTTCTCTTTTCCTACTTTCAGTATATCCTCAAAACAGGAGAAGGCGTTGCTTCAGTTTGTATCAGTGGGTTTATGGCATTGGATGTTCCTCCTCCAAGGGGTCCTCTTTGGTATGCATCTTGAATCTTGTCTTTTGTGTCCTCCAGACTTTTAAGAGGGGTTCTTTTTCATTTTCTTTTTATGTTTTTCGCTTTACTTAAATTGCAAAATTGGTGGATGTAGGATCCTTGGTGATGTTTTCATGGGAGTGTATCACACCATCTTTGATTATGGCAATCTGCAGATAGGATTTGCAGAGGCTGTATAGTTAGCACCTTTATTACAACACGGCGTTCTATTAATGTGCTGTGATTAGTTATTTCAATACCTGGGTATGTCTAATGGCTATGAATGGCTGTAGTATTTATCGACATGAACATTTCAGTTGTAGTACTTCTATGTCACAGTACTTAGTTGAGCAGAATCATGCAGTTACTTATCGTGCTTGTGAACCACACTCACAGCCATTGGTATCTCTAATAGTCGCAATACATGGAATAAATTCAGAAGAGTTATTAAAGTTGAGTGAGCTCGGGCAAGGCATAATAATAAGGTTAATATTAAATTTTTTTCAAAATTTTGTTAATTTTTTAATTATAGTCAAAACTTTAAAAGTAGTTATAAAATAGTTCAAATTTTCAATTTTTTTTAAAAATAGAAATAAAAATTTCAAAATTCCAATGTTTTCCAATTTTAACTCAATGTTTGCATTTCTGTTGTTTCTAAAATTTAACTATTAATATGTCAGTTAAAGTTAACACAACAAATAAAAATTAATAAAACATCATTGTTTGTAGCCTCGATAATCTTACGCTTTAATTTCAATTTTTATATTACACAACCCTAATGCCCTCACACTAAAGACATCAAGAGAGCAAACTGAAAAAAAAGTTTACTAATACATAACGTTGTTATGTGAAACTTTACTACTACATTATGTTTTAATACAAAAATAGTTTGAAAGGTTGAAAGAATAAATAGAAAACAAATGACTACAAACATCAAGAAAACAATAGATAACGTCAAATTAGAATTAGAAAAAACTAAAAAATTAATCATTTTATCACCATTATTTAAAGTTTAGGCTGGAATTAAAAAAATTTAAAATTTAAATATTTTATTGCTAATTTTTAAAGTTTAGGTTATAACTTAAAACTTTTAGATTAAAGTTTTAAGTTTTTTTTTTTGGTAATTAACTCTAATAACAATAAGCATTCAAATATACCAATCGTTATATGAAAATCCTCATATTTTCGCATCAGATATAATATTCATATTAACGCGAACCAATCATTCCAGAACCCCTGAAGAAATGACAGAGCTTGGGTCTGAGGTTACATATTGTACATAAAATGAAGACAATGTCAAAAGTACATGAAAGTACATCGCATGCGGCTAGCTGAGGTATCATGTCACTGTTCTTCCTCACTGTCATTGCCAAAAACAGAGGCTACAGCTACTTTTTGCTTCTTTGAAGCATTGCCAGAACTCTGTGAAATCAGTGTGGGTGAAAGATTGACAAACAAATTACGATAAATAGTAATCCACTTCACTAATTAAGATCAAAATTTCGACATATCTATGCTCAAGGGGATTGAAGATAAATTCAAGAATTACTTTATAGAACGCATTATTCATGTAGTTCTCCAAGAAAATATTCATCAGTTGATATCTAACGATAATTGACCATCTCCATGACCCAAAACGTCAAACAAAAGATTAATTATTAGACATCATTAGACCCAAAGGACTCAGCCACAGCCAAAATTACACCTGAGAATGTAGCACACATACAAAGGGAGATAGCTTCTTATAGTACCAAATCACTTATGAAGACACATAATGATTATATCATCACTAGTGTCCTAAAGCTAGATCAGCTGCATACCTTGGAAGACACTCCCTTAGAAGAAAAACCAAATTTCAATGTCTTTCTTTGATCCTGATCAGCTAGTGCAGTTGCACTTTTGACTGAAGTAGCAACCTGCGTGGAGACAGACTCTTGCTCCTGCTGTGGTTGATGTTCTTGTTGTTTACGAGCACCTGCCCTGTACAGCAGAAAGAAAAATAAAACAAAGAGATCGAGGACACATGGTCTAATTATAATAAAACTTATGAAATGCTAAAAAATAAAATATATCTTCATCAACATAGTATCCATGTAGTGTTACATCTGAGCAAGCTTGGCCATCTCCCTCTCTTGTCGTTGCACTTCTCGTTTTTGCCTATCATCACGACTGCTTGAACCATGCATCTCTTTCATTTCCTTGAAACGCTGAAAGCCCATCCAAAAACATTGTTGAATCAGACAAAATTATAAGTTAGCATAATACCAACTATCTTTGTTCCAAAAGAAAAAGAATTTGCGATAACCACTGCAGTTAGTAGTGCAGTGTTGAGTTCTAGGGATGGCAACTGGGCCCGGGCAGCCCCGCCCTAGCCTGGAGTCAACAGGCCTGGCCAGGTTTACTGAGCCTTCTTAAAAAAGTTGGGCCTCGGGCCGGGCCACAGTCCCAGCCTGACATCGTTTTGTTGCTTGGGCCCCCAGCTCAAGCCTGCCCGGCCCTATTGCCATCCCTAACATTAACAACGTATTCCTCAAGACTTGAGATTAAGGGTTGCATCTACACCTTACCCCTTGTCCTAAGTGGCAATCTAACAAAAGATAGTGAAACGGAAAAGTACCTTTCTGTGATTGTGATCATATGAGCTCAAATGCGCTTCAAATTCAACTGCCAATTTGTATTGCTTGTTGCAGAGGTCACAAAAGAACACCTTCCTTATTTCTTTAACCTCAGTTTGAATTTTCTGCTCACGTTCTGCTAACACCTGAATTTTCATAATGTGCACGAAGCAGGCAGTAGAAGCCACCAGGTAATAAAAATTGCAGGAAATTCTCAAGAGCTTCCAAAGTTGATGTTCCCCTATGATATACCATTCCCTTCAAAAGACATGCATATATGCTATATGCTGCCTTCTGCTATTAGATGTGGGTTTAAGAAAAAAACCATCAACTCCTTAGGATTGTTTCTATTTAGAACACTTATGGGAATTATCTACAAGCTTATAGGCATACCTCCCGCTTCTTTGCATGTTCCTCAGTTTCCTCCAACTCAATATCTAGTTTTCTTCGCTGGATATTTTCTTCTGCCGTAAAGAAATCATCTTCTTCTTGTTTCCCAATCCCTAATTTTGGATCTCTTATCCCAGATTTTATTGGTTCGGTTATTCCTGAACATTAAGCAAATAAAAAGGTATAAATGCTCAGAAAAACACTAGAACCAGCATTAAAAAGTAAGCATTTTCACTGATAGCCTCCAATATCTCTGGGTTAAAGAAGAGAACAAAAATCTAAATTGATTCCTACTAAGACACAAGAAATGAACACATTTAACATGCAGAGCCAATCAATAATGAAAAGTTTCAGGTTTCAAAATTTATCTGCTTTTTGCTGCACGCGGCTGGACATCAGCTTTCAGCCAGCAGAAGCCATGTATTTTTTTTCATGGCTTTGGCAGATCTCAGATCCAGCAACAATAAGAATTGCTATCAGCAAAGTTCAATCTTATAGAGCCATGATGATAATTTCCAATGTAATTAATAAAGATTTGCAGATGTCAAAACCAGGAAAATAAAAATCACCAATCACCATAGACTACAGAAGGATGCTGAAATGACTGTCTCATACTTTTGCATCAAAGGCATAAGAAGTTTGAAACGATGCAACCAAAATCATGTCATTAAGCATCCAATATGTCAAAGGTTCAAGAATAGCACACCTTGTTCATCCTTTCCAAGACCCTTTCCTTTCCATCCCATTTTTTGGAGAAGCCTAAACCCAACATTAGATGCTGTCAACTTTGTATCCAATGACGCTTGTTCAACATTATCCAAATCAACATTTTCTGTTGGTCTGTGATTAATTGGAAGCTGAAAGTCTTCTGCCAAATCCTCAATTAGAGAATCCTAACCACCAGAAAAGAAAAACGCAAAGATTAATACATTGAAGGAACACAATTCCCCAGTATTAATGCACATGATAACAGCTAAGGATTTGCGACAACCACAATCCTTACGGTCAACACAAAACTCAAACCCAAGTCCAGAAATGATTTTCCAAAGCAAGAAAATTCACAACGAAACAATTCAGACAACTCCCAGAACGGAAACTTGCATTTTATACACAAATTACATGAAACAAAATCATACCTGCTCCATGTCCTGCAGGCGTTTATCACCCATACTTGCTTCCCGCTTACCATTGTACCATCTGTAGTCCATCTCTATACAACCAAAGAGGAAAGTTAAGAACTATGATACGAACCAATATTTTTACTTCGCAGGAAACTAAGATCGAAAACCAAAAACATATTTCATAATCAGATTTTTACATTAAAACGAAAAGAACTATGATACGAACCAGCAATCAATTTGGTAGTAGATGACAAAGAACGATCCAGCCAAAGACATGCAACTGAGGGATGTCTCTCTATATTTTGACTTTAACACTTAAAGAGACTCCGAAGAAGAGAGAGAGGCGTCTCGGATCTAGGATTGAAGAAATGATATTATTTCTCTCCAAACATACTGTTTCGACAGGCTTTAGAGAGTTACTTACCTAATTTTCTTTGACACAAAAGCGTTGTTTTTTAAAATAACTATTTAGCTGTAAAATAAAAAATTTAATAGATATAAATTTTTGGCAGCTAAAATAAGAAATTTAAATTTGGAGCATCTCAAAAAATCTCTCAAATAATTTTTTCAGGTAAAATTTTTAAATCAATTAATAAGCCTATTTTTTAATTCATTTTACCCTTATATTTTACACATAATTCTCACAATACTTACAAACTCATTTTCACGCTTATCTTGCAAACTTATTTTCACGTTTATATTACAAATTCATCTTCTCTAATCTCTTGTGAAGTTTTTTTGCAAACTCATCTTCTCTAATATAATTTCGAGTTAATCATCTTAAGGGACAGAATGACCATCGACTCTTTAAGAGCTAATGAAGAATCAACCCATAGGTGAACTAAACCACCCTTCCGATTCTAATTTCTAATTTGTGGTTTCTGGAATGCTATTTCTTGTTTTTTTTCCTCCTCCTCACCTTTTTGCCCCCCTCCATTCACAATGACTTTGTTTGTTTCTTGTTCGTTTGCCCCCTCCATTCAGTAAATAGCGTTTTCAATTTCTTGACTCGGAGTTAGTTCATGCTCTTTCATCTTTTTAACATTTTGGTTAGATTTTCATTTGCGTCGGCTGATGGTATATATTACTAAATTGGGGATTGTTGTGTAGGTGTTTTGTGTTCTTTTGGATCAAACAAATTGTTGTTTTGAAATGGCGATTGTTGCCTCTCCTTTCGACTGCAAGGTGTGAGATCTTAATGATCGATTGCTTGACAGCTTTGTTCTGGAGGCACATATCATTTGATTTTCCAACCCTTGGGGTTTCTTAGATTACTTGCTCCTAATTTTGCATCTTCTGACTCCCCTGTGTTGGCTACATTTCATCTTTTGATTATCTGCAGGTCAGAAGTTCATATAAGCTTGGTTTCTATGAACCGATCACTCATTAGAATAAGGAACCAAAGGTTTGGTTCTAGCACAAAATTTTGTCACATCATGAATGCCTGTCATTGTTAATTGCTCCCTTCATTGTTATCTGCAGGGTGTTTAGTTTCATTATCAAATTTTAATCCTCAAAAACTATTGGTCTTGGTTCAGTCGGATTTTGCTGGGGCTAAACATCATTATTTTGATCCATGATTCTGTGTGGCTTTGACTGATGAATACCTGCAAAATAAATAATGGCTCGCCGGGGGTTGGTTCCCAGAAGGCCCCTCTGACGCTCAAGTTAGTATTTTGAGAGAATTTCGGTTGCTGAGAACAGAGAAGAGGCTAGGGTTGTAATCTCGTACCTGTATCATAATGGAATAGTACCTTATATACGACGTGGATGCTAGGTTTAGGTCTTTACGTAGATCTTTGCATTTGCATGGGAGACTAACTCCTGTGAATGGGCCGTGGATATGTGGAAATGGGCCTGGGCCTGGCACAGCCGACCCGACCATAAGCCCCCTACTTCTCGAGTCTGAGCCAAGGGAAGGGTCGAAGGAGTACATAAGTATGTGACAGCGTGCTTCTTCGGCAGCTCGCGCTAGGCCCAACCGATCGATTATGTTGTGATGCGTCCGATCGAGCAGATGTAATGACTCGGCGATCCGATCACGTATAATGACGGAAATGACCGATCGGCTGTAACAATATGATAGGTCGATCGATAAGGTCGATCAGCTATAACGACTTTGATAAGTCGATCGGGAGTAATGTTGAGGTCAACCGGGCGAGAGTAGTGATAGACCGATCGTCCGGGCGGCAGGACTTAAATGAAGCATTAAGTGCAATTATTACTGTCGGTCCGTGTCTTCCAGGCGTCGCTTAAAATTCTGGGAGACACGTCCCTTTAATTGCCGGGTCATTGTCACGCGTTGTCACGCGTGTCCCTTCATCTGCTTCGCCGCTTCAGGTCTTTAACGGCCTTAACATCCCTTCACTCAGATTTTTCCACGTGTTCAGCTCTGGTTTAGATTATCACCACGTGCTCGACGTCGATTGGTAGTCCCGCTCTGCTGACACTATAAATTTTGGAGTTGACGATTTTTCTTCATTCTGCGTTGTTTTTCCCAGCTTCTATTCTTTGTATTGTCGTCTTTATGATTATCATAGTGTATCTTCCACTATTGTCCTCTCCATTCGAAAGGGCCTTGCCTGTAATTGAGCCGCCGGAGATGGCGGTGGAGATGGCTGAGGTGCCGGAGATGAGGGACAAGCCGGAGGCTGGGAACAGGCTGATGGAGCTGCAAAGTCATATTAGGGGGGAGAGGACTAATGCAATCAAGCGGTGGAAA
>JANVCL010000007.1:14497103-14516632 GCA_026546855.1 Erythroxylum incrassatum
ACGAGTCCATTTTCGGATCTCGTGGGCCACAAGCGGGCAGCCGGGAGAAGGCTATGGGGGTCAACGTGCACGTGACTATCACAACGGAATTCTCTCTTACCCACACACAATTAATCTATGCTCAAATAGTTTCATTCATATGCTTCTTTAAATGTCTCAATTATGCATAATTCCATACTTTACATTTCTTTTAAAGGAAACATGCCACATTTCGACATACATGCTCAAATATTCATCGGAAGTCAACTTTTACGCAATTGTAAAACAAAGCACATACGCATACAAGGTTACCTATCACATAATGACTATAAACGCATTACCCACCTAAGAGGTCGGAAATCTGAGTTCACGATTGCCCTTCCTCTCTCTCTTGAGTAAGGTTTCCTTGGTTCCCTTCAATAAAACACATTTCTATTCAAATTCTTAACTCATAGGAAAGGTCATAACATGCAAAAATCAAAGAGAAGTTAACAAAACCTTAAACCTAACCTATCTATAGCCCATTAAGCTAGAATAATCAAAACCCTAGCTTAGAAATCACAAAACCACTCTTCTCTTCTTTCTTTCTTCATTCCTACACAAACCCTAACCTCCATCTTACACCATTCTTGAATCTATCTTAAGAAAAGATGATTACTTACCTTTCTCACTTGATTTCTCTTCTTTTTCTTCTTCTTTCCTCTTCTCCACAAGCTTCCTACGACTTCTCTCTCCTCTCCCTCTCTTATGGCCGAACTCCTCTTCCTTTCTCCTATTCACGATTTTGCTTCTTCTTTTTCCTTAGGGTTTACGACACTCCCCTTCCTTTCCTTCTTCTTTTTAATTCATTTATTCCTAACTTAAAATCCTACACCAAAACTATGTAGTTTTGATACTCCATTAAGCCTACTAGTATTTCCTTTTGGGCTCTCCTCCTTCTTCTTAACTCATTCTTTCCCAAAGCCCATTTCCTTCCAACAAGCCCTTTTATTAGGCTCATATGGCTCTACACTCCCAAGACTACTACAAATTTATCCAATTCAATTCTAACCCTTCACTTTAATCTCCAAAATTCTAATTCCAATTATACTTGCAAATTCCAAAGCTCACATAAATATATTTATACCTATATACATAACTAAATCAATTAAAGCAAAGTAAAGAAGAATAAATAAATAAATAAATAAATCCATAAATAATTAAATAAATAAAAAAAATCGGGACTCAACAATTTAATTTAGGGTTTAGTCTTTTTCAAGGAGCTTATTACTATCATTTATTCGATATCGAATGCTATCACCCCCGTCAATAGATGGTAAGTTTTGGTTTGGATGCTGGGTTAGAACCAATTAATTTTAGAAAAATTGAGACTTATTACGGCTATACTAATATGTTTTGGACTAACTGTTTGAATCGTGAAAATATTCTTTTTAAACTAATGATCAATGTTACAATTAGATGAGATCTTTCCCTTGAATTGGAGTTTGGTAATCTTGACTTTCTCAATTTTAAATTCAGTTGATTTAATTTGATTTTGTATTAATTTCACCTAATCAATTATTTAATCAAACCTCCCATTTACTTTTATTACTTGAAATTAAGAAACCGATGTTCAGTTCTCTTGGGATTCATCTTGGTTCTACGACTATTACAAAAGTTTAGATAGTCGGTATTATTTTAGGAGCTTTGACAACCCAATCAGAATGCAAAGGAGCTTGAGAACTTTCTGTAATATACGGAGCTGTGTTTTGAGGTTGCTAAAGTACTTAATGCTGAAAAGGTCAATGTGATGACTATGTACTTGGATGGAGATGCCAAGCTTTGGTGGAGAACGAGAAACTTTGTCGAAATTAGTGTAGGTAGAGCTCCTATCGACATGTGGAAGAAAATGAAGAAGGATTTAAAGGATTAATTCCTTTCGATGAACGCTTCTTGGCTTATAAGGGATGCCTTGAAGAAGTTAAAGCAAGACGGGCAAAAATTTGAAGAGTTGTCCTCATTTGAATAGTTTGTCCTCATTTGATCAAATGAGGACAAACTCTTTAACTTTTTGTCCATGTTACAACCACAAGTGCAAAATGGAGTTGCAGAGGCAAAATTTGAAGGATGTGGATGGTGCAATCACAACTGTCGATACCTTGGTGGATTTTTTAGGGAAAAAAAGCTAAGACAGACTCCTCTACTTCTTTTAAGGGCAAAGACCTAGCCCAATAGGAGAAGAGTGAGGGGAAAAAGAAGAAAGATTCTAAGAAGGGAGATTTTAAGGGGAAAGACAAGAAAAACGATGACTTTAAGAGTAGGGATATGTCCTTTAAGAAAGGCCAATTTACTTGTTACCTATGCAGTGATCTGCATTTTGCAAGAGAATGTCTAAGGAAAGAAAAGCTAAACATTCTAATTACCGAATAAGAGAAAGAAGATTTGGAAGTGACAATGAATCCGATCGCATTATTAAATGTTTTTAAAAGTGAATATATTCCTTTTAACAAGCTGATGTATGTAAGGATACAAGTCAATGAGAAGGAAGTAACAACAATGCTAGATACGGGCATGGCACACTCTTTCATGGTGAAAAATATGGTGCATAAGTTTAGGCTTATGGTGTCAAAGACCCTAAAAAAGATGAAGACCCCTATAGGTAAGGCATAAGTGATGGTAGGAATTGCTTACAACATCTCAGTAAGCATAGGGAGTTGGTGTGCCAAGTTCAACTGCATGACTATACCACTTAAAGATCTCAGATTGATATTGGCGATCAACTTCCTGAAAGCAGCAAAAGCGGTGCTATATCCAAGTTTGGAAAGTATAATGGTCATAGATGAACAAAATTATTTATATGTTAACTGTTGTAGATCCAGTGGTGGAAATAATGGATGGTATAATGAAGGTAACACAAGTGACGGTTGTGAGCATTGAGAAAGTGTTGAAGAAAGGTATAAAAACCTATCTCACTGTCATGTGAGAGAATTGACGAGGACTACATAATGGAAATCCTTGATGCAATTGCAAGCTTATTGAGGGAGTTTCAGGATGTGATGCTGAAAGAATTGTCAAAGACTCTTTCCACTTGTCCAGAGATTAATCATAGGATTGAAATGGTTCCTGAAGTTGTCCCAGCTGCTCGCGCTCCATATAGGATGTCCTCGTTGGAATCAAGGGAGCTTAAAAAACAACTTGATGAATTGTTTGAGGCAGGATTTGTCCAACCTTCTAAAGCCCCATACGGTGCCCCAATACTTTTATAAAAGAATCAAATGAGACACTTCAGATGTTTGTGGACTATCGAGCTTTGAACAAAGTAATAATTAAAAACAAGTATATTATTCCTTTAGTTCAAGAGTTGGTAGTTAGACAAGCGTTGTAGTTTTCATGAAGCTTAATCTTCGGAGTGATTATTGGCAAGTGTCAATAGCAGAGGGTAATAGGTAAAAGATAATGTGTGTGACTCAGTATAGGTCATACAAATTCTAGTCATGTCGTTCAAATTGAAAATTGCCTATGCGAAATTTTGTAACCTAATGAACGATGTGTTGTATGGTTTCATTGATGAGTTTGTTATGATGTATCTTGATGACATCGTGGTATACAACATTGATATGGCAAAACATATGGAGAACTTGAGGAAAGTGTTCGAGCGGCTGAGGCAACGTAAGATTGACATTAAGATGGAGAAGTGTGAGTTTCCATAATCGAAGATCAAATTCTTAGGTCACTTAGTAAGCAAGAGCTAGATTAGGATGGATTTGAAGAAAGGGAAAGCGATAGTTAAGTGGCAGATTCTCACAATAGTACAAGAATTGCAGAGTTTTCTTATATTGGCTAACTACTATACGTGATTTATTAGTGGAGTACTCAAAGAAAGTACTAAAAAAAGCAGCGTCATTGACAAAATTGCAGAAAAAAAGCAATATGTTGGTCGGATGCATGTCAAGAGGCGTTCGAGAAACTTAAAGTCACTATCTCAACTGAACCTATATTGAAGCAACTTAAGTTTGATCTTCCAATCGAGGTATATACAAATGCATCTGACAAAGCCATTGGTGGAGTCCTAACTCAATAATGCGGAGCAGAGGTACTCGACACATGAGAAGGAGATGCTTGCAATGATGTTTTGCCTTAAGACATGACAAGTATATTTTTTATAGGATCTGGTTCATTATTCTTATTGAAAATGTTGCCAACACATTTTTTAGGACCTAAAAGAAGTTATCCATGAAGAAATCATAATGATAGGAGATTCTTGATGAATATGACTTCATATAAGAGTATAAATCAAGGACACACAACAATGTGATGCATGCCTTGAGTCGAAACTAGGTGTTCACGACACTATATGTCATTACTAAAGTAGAGTTTAACCTGTTGGATCAAATCAGAGCTACAGCTTCATTAGACAACACATACTGTAAGTTAATCTCACAAGTTAAGGAAGGTGTTGCACGCAAGTTTTAACTCGATGATGATGAGATTTTGATGAATAAAAGTAGTTAAGTGCAAATGTCAAGTTTTGGTAGCTTGTGGAAACACTTTTTGTAGGAGATGTATGACTCACAGTGGGCTGGTCACCTTGAAGTTCAAAGGATGATGATACTCTTAGCTCATTTTTATTATTGGTCGAAGATGGAGAATGACTTCGAGTCATATGTCAATACATACCTTGTGTGTCAGTTGGATAAGCCAAAGAGGAAGAAAGAAGCTGGTTTGTTACAACCCTTATTCATCATCGAAAGACCGTGAATGTCAATTTTGATAGATTTCATTGGTGAATTTCCAAATGTGGACAATATGGTGACAATCATGGCAATTGTAGATTGATTATCTAAATATTCAATCTTCGTTTCAGCACCAACATCTTGTTCCTTGGATATTACAGCAGAGTTATTCTATAAAAATGTGGTAAAATATGTCAAAGTCCTTACAGACATTGCGAGTGATCAAGATACCATATTTACGAGGCAATTATAGATGTCCTTTTTCAATATGATGGGTTGAAATTTAAAGCTTTTAACTACAAATCACCCCAAAAACAAATGGTCAAACTGAGAGGATCAACAGTTTATTGAAGGAATATTAAGGCATAATGTAAATGCAAGTCAGTGTAGTTAGTTGAGTTTACTTGATACTGCACAATTTTGTAATAACTTGTTTAAATCTTTGCTATGAAGAAGAATCCCTTTGAGATAGTCTTAGGACAGCTACCGCTCTCTTCACTCGAGATTGCACAACAAAGCACAAATGACAAGTATCTTATAGCGTATAATTTTGCAATGGAGAAGCAAGAGTTATTGGATGAGGTGAGGGATAATCTTTGAAAAGCTTCATGATGGATGAAGAAGCAAACAAACTTACAAAGGAGATTACTAGAGTTCGCAAAGGAGATAAGTTAGCATTGAAACTTATCCTACAGATTTGAAAAAAGATCTTAAGTAAACAATTATATCAAGGATTGGGGCTTAAGTATGATTGACCATTTGAAGTGTTAAGTAAAGTAGGGAATTTGGCATACAGATTAAAGTTGCTTGAGAGATTAAAGGTACACCCTCCTACTTTTCATGTTATTTTTCTCAAACTTTAATATGAGGATGCATTAGATCCGAATAAGAGTTAGTTGAAGAGAGCTCCACTAGTTATGATAAAACAATTCAAGGATAAAATGGAGAAGATCACGGATCATTGAAGGATAAGGCAATATAAGAAGAAAATGAGGATCAAATTCTTAATCCAATGGAAGGGAAAGCCAATCACGGATGCTAGGTAGGAGAAAAATACTACATTGTGGCAATTCAGGATTAAGTGAATGCCTACCTTCATATTAGTTTGACGAGAGTGTCAAATTCATCTAGTGGGGGGGGGGGTAGTTTGTTAGCTCTTAGCATGTGAGGCACTTCACAACTAGCTGAAGATAGGCCTTGGGTTAAAGGTTAGCTAGATCACATGCATGATAGTGGCATGTGAGAGCTCTAAGGTAACTTAGCGAGTTAGATCAAGCATAGTGCAAGTTTTGTTAGAGTTTCAAACCTTGTATAGACTGACTAAGCTAAGTTTTTGATGGACTAAGAACTTGTTGTATGCTTAAATGAATGGAATATAACTAATGAACTTGACATAAGTAAGCATTGGACTAGATAAGTACGTTATGAAAGGTTTTGTGCTTGGATGACTCATCATCAATAGATAAAGATTGAGAGAGCATTCTTTCCTATACTTTGAGAGAAGTAATAAAGATTAACATTTGTTGTCTCTTTCATGCTTATATTATTGCCTTTGATAGTTTAGTATTTTCTCAGTAATCTTGCAAAAGCGTCAGAGTTAAATATTGCAACTGTCGTGAGACATTCAAGTTAGTTGGTCGACAGTCACTTAAAAAGGTGGAGTCTTGCTAAAACATATCTAAGTAAAATTACAGTGCAAAAGAATTGGGACAACTTTTGTTATAAGTTTAGTGCTTGGAAGAGCTTTGTAAGATGAGGAGATATAAGGATAAAAAAAATGGTGGGCAATAGTAACTCAATCATCAAACATAAATGCAAGAGAAACAAACATGAATGCAAAAGAGAGATGACGTTAGTAACTCCAGTGCCTAGTATTATTGTCACATCTACTCACAACTCACTTCAATATAATAGACAAAGTTATCAATCCGTGTATAAAATTTTCATTTCTTTTCTTTTAGTTTATAAATTATTCCTTTTTTTATTTCAAAGTGTTTACTGATATGCGTTATTTAAACATAATGTAATGTCAACATTAAAATTTTCATGTGAATATAAAAAACTTATGAATCTATAATTTGAAATTTTTATGAATACTATAAGAATATATTTTTATATTTATCTTATCAAATGTCTCACTTTATAGTTTAATTATTTTTAAATATATTTATTATTCTAATTTTCTCTACTACTAAAAATATTTTTATTTTGTATCAAATTAATATAATTGATTCGTAAATTTGCGATACAGGTTCCATACTTGATCTAATAAATAAAATCTATTAAAATAAATTGATTATTTTAATCTCTTAAAATATTTTCTGAATAATTTGAAGCAAGATTAGAAGCTTTAAATTGAAAAACATAATATGTTTGTACTTTTTATGCAAAGATTTGGCATTTTTTTGAAAAAGAAATCACTTCTTTTTTAGAACAATATCATTCAAAAGATTTTCTAAGACAAATTTACACAAACTACATGAAAATTGCTTGTAATAAATAAAAATGAAATGAAGTATTTTATTTCTCACATGATAAACGAAAGGTTCTAGAAACGTGCTTTTTTTTTTTAGGGAATAGAAACATGCTTTTTATTTAATTAATTTGTTGAGTGTATAATATAAGGTCTCAACTCTCAATATACTTTTTAACTTTTACGCACCAACCCAGCCAATCCCAAATCGCGCCTAAGCTTGCCGAACTCTCTTTAAGGATTATTTTATTTTACCCATTTCTTTAATTAAACATATATGAACCTAGTCATCAAAAAGGACCCGATAAGGCCCGCTTGGACGATCACGATTCCTCAAAGACCAATGGCTTTTGGAGTCGAAGAACAACATATCAATCTTTTTACTCATGATGAGTTAGCTGTTAGCTTCCGTTGCTTACAGCAAGAAGGCATTATCTATAATAAATCCAGGATTAACAACTTAAAGCGGAGAAGGAAAGAATAAAAGTTACTTGCACAAAGTATAATGAATGCCGAACTCTCTCTTCCTAAGTAAATTTGATTAAGTTTCAAAGATGCCACCTTAAACCTAGACATGTTTGATAATTAGAAACCTGGTTCAGCCAAATTCAACTGGACTGGGGTATCGTCATTTTGATCCATGATTTCGTGGAACTTCGGTTGAGTGATATCTGCAAAACAAGTAAAGACTCTCCGGGGGTTGTGTCCCGGAAGGCCCCTCCGACGCTCAAGTCAGTATTATGAGAGAATTTAGGGTTTGGTAAACAAAGAGACGACTAGGGTTTTTTGTTCGTATCTCTTATCATGGTAGAATAGTACCTTTATATACGACGTGGATGCCATTAGGTTTAGATCTTCACGTAGGTCTTAGTGTTTGCATGGGAGACGGCCTCTTACTACTGGGCTGTCAACGCCTGGGCTTGAAGTTGAGCCTCATTAGGCCGGGCCTTATTAGGCTGACCCGACCAAAACCTATTTATGTTTACCCCATGCAAAAATTAATATGATTAATACCTTATGAACCATATTCTTTCCGTCGGTAATTACCCGTAAGTAAACCGTAATTTTCTTGTAGTGTACGGTTAAAAAAATGAAAAGAACATACGCAATCTTTTTATGTAAATTCAAGTGATTGTTTCTAATGGATGAAAGCCTGTTATTTGGATTATATCTTAGTTTATTCTGTATATCTTTGATTCGACGATTTAATTAAGGAAAGAGGAACTAGATACCTCAATTTTATAAAATGCACAAGCCTTAGCAACAAGGAGTTCATGAACTAGCTAGTCATGCATCCTTTTGACCGTCTTCTTTTAAAGATGAACGTATCTAGTATTTTTTTATATTTGTTATATTAGAGCAGGCGGATAGGATTTGAGATGAGCTGGTCACTTTATTTAAACAAATTGAACGGCAGTAGACAGGATCATGTATAAAATGCGTCTTGTGCTTGCCAGTTTTCATCATAACAGCAAAAGAATGCGGCTAATCCACCGCATAGATGAGCTTAGTCTTATAGAAACGTGCTTCAGGCTCTTTTTAGTTATAAAACAAAATATCAAAATCTGAAATGGTAAAGGAAGCATAGAATAGAATAGGACGAGGGAATATTACTCTTAGTTATGATTTATTTGTCTGCCTCTCATTTTCAGCTTATAGTTGCTTACTGAGTATAAATTTGTAATCGGCAGCTGTGCTGCACTCGTTTAGTTATATATTATAATTAGTTTACAACTTACGTTTACACCTATCTTTCTTTCAAACTATTTGCTATTTTAATATTGAATAATAAAACAGTATGGTTCACTTAACAATTTGGAAGATGCAACTGATTTATTATAAAATCTGAGAAAAAAAATTAGTTTTGCTTGCAATATTTTAAATAAATAAATATGAAACGTTTTGATATTTATAAAGTATCTCTCTTAATGTTAACGAGGATGAGTCTTGGAAGTTGCTCGTTTGTGACTATAAGATCACAAGTTTAAGTTGCAGAAACAAAGTTGTTATAAACATACAAAGAGAGCCGCGTGTATTATGACCCTCCCTAGACTTTGACAAAGCGGAGAATTTTGTGCACCGAATGTGTGTGTTGATTTTTTCGCTTAATTTTAATAGTCTATTTACATGAATTTGATACGAATGTTGAATTTTTCAAAATAAACAAATTTATGTTGTAAAAAAAATGATATACTAAAATTTAAACATATTAAGAATTAATTTATGAGTATTTAATAATGATAAGATCTAGTAAATTAAAATTATAATTTATCAGTTAAAAATTAAAATGTCAAATGCCTTATCCGTACATTTTACCAAGTTCTAAATTGCATTCAATAATTGCAATGGTAATTGTTGTGTTATAACTTATGGGAGCTTTGGAATCACTATATAAAATTATTTTAGCTTATTATGAGTGTGACAAAAGGTAATTAGATCGAGTCATGGAAATAACTTCTTTGTAAAAAATAAAAAAGAAAGGCTAAGTGCATTTGATATTCTTGTGCCAACCCTCCCAAATCGTCAATATATATATATTTTAACGAGTGTGATCATGTTCAAGTGAATATTTCTGAAGCTGTTGGAAACTTTGAATCAAGTATTTATAAGTTCATTGTTTAAACAAGGGACCAACAAGGAGGAATGGAAGGAAGTAAAATTCTGAGACCAGTGACTTTAAAACAGAGGTTCAAAATGAAGGAGACAAAAAAGATAGGTGGAAGTGAGCAATCATTGATTAATAATCGTCCTTTCTTCAGGTGAATAACAAAACTTGCGGACTACAATACATGTGCTTTGGTCTAAAGTTTTACCAGCACCGCACCATCTACTGTTGCTTCTTAGACTATGCTTCTGATATTTTCATCACTGCCTACTGACCATTCAGTTCAGTCTCCTCTCTCAAGATTCTCTGCCTAATGCTTAAAGTTGAAGAGATACCCGCCTATTATCAAAGGCTACCTAACTATCTCCTGCTATAAATTCAAACAGAAGTGGCCAGCCATATTGAAACCCAGCAGCACAAGTTAAGTCAGAGAAGTGAGAAACCAACTTGCAGGCTTCTTTACCTTCTCTCTGGTTTAACATTTGCAAGTAGTTAAGCCCGTCTTATACTCCTTACCTCTTCTCAACTCTTGAGCAAGAAAAAGAATGCCTCTCATGGGTAGCAACAGCAGCAGACAAAAGAAGTCATTTTCATCCAGTTCTCTCTCTTTGTTCAACTTCATGAAAGCTTCAAGGAGGCCTCGAAGGTATGAAGCAGGTAATTGCGATGATGCAATGAATGCGAGCAAAGTGTGGCCAAGCGACGAAGATAAAGTTCGATGGGTTGCTGACCCTCGTATCAACACTAAAGCTTCTGCTTTTATTGACCGTTTCCATGCTACTCGTCTCTCCGATCCCGAGCGTCAAGGTCTTAAGGCTGCAGGAATGGCCTGAAAGTGACGTGCATGCATCTATCGCACTCATCAAATGCTTCATATTAAGTGTATTTTTTGCTCAAATGTTGTAATTAATCAAGTAGTTCTGTGAATCTTAAGTTAAGATTTCAGTATAATAAAAAGATTGGTTTTTCACAATTACGCCCATAACCTGCAATATGCAACTGAAAAACTTGCTAAATGCATCTTTAAGGACCATCTTTGTTCGTGAGAAGTCTGCAGTTTGATGTTCGTTGTATCAAAAAGAAGATGGTTTTAGCATGTATACAGTAGATGATTTGCAGCAAAAATGCCTAGCCATGTTCTGGGTTTCTAGTGACATAATGCTATAATATCCACCTTAAGCCAACAGCACTCAATAGATTAATCTAGTTCACATCGTCAAGTACAAGTAGTGGAGGATCATCATCAAGGTCTAATGCATTACTGAATATAATAGTGTATTTCCACGTCTCTCAGTATAAATAAATACCAATTTTCTGCAGCTGTAAACTCAGTTGGAAGTACAAATTAGCACACACAGCATGCTAGCTTCATGAATCATGGGATAATTAAGCAATGAAGTTAATTTGGTATTAATTAATTGAAGATTCAGAAACTCATCATGGAGTTTGTCGTTATATACAGTTCTGCTATATATGTTGTCGTTGCATGGGAAGATGCTGAAAGAAACCAGGTGCTAGGACAGGACAGTGTCGACTGTCGACGTTTAATTCTGAGAATCCAACAAATTTCCCAAGAAGAGGGGTTGTGGTTTCAGTATCAGTACTTCCTATTGTACACAGTACGGCATCTTCTGTGTCTCATTCTTGTTCCTTTTTAGTTTTAGCTCTCATTTACTCTCTACTCTCTCCATGTCGCTGTCCATCGTTTCCCACAATCCCACTTGTTCCGTTTCTTCTACTTTACGCCTTAATCATTCCAATTCCTCTGTTACATCAATGAGAGCCGAATAAGACAAACGAACTTAACTTTTTTTTTAAAAATGCTTTTTAAATTTAATACCATTACAAAATTTACTCGCACATCCATTCTATTCATTTTTCGTTTACCGTAATTTGAACATAAAAACTTATTATTTCTCTTATAAAAATTAATAAAAGGGGTGTGTATCTATTTAATAAATTATAATGATTTTTAAAATTTTTAAAAACAATTTTTTTATTAATTAGGGTCGTGTACTACTGACCTCTCTAGATCTCGCATTTGGCGAAATTTCTACTAAACTACTAACCTCTTCAAACCTCGCATTTAGCGAGATTTTTATTGAATGTTGTTCTTAATGTTGTGATGATTTTTAATTATTAAACTATAAGAATTTTTCACAAATGGATAAAATTACAAAAGATAAATATCTTCAATTCTTTAATAATATTTTTCTCAGTTAACTTAAAATTAAGTTCTTTCATGAGTCATGAAAAATATATATTTTTAAAGAATAAAGAAAGGACATCTGAAAAAATTATTAAAAAAAGAATTTATAAAATGTAAACCTTTTTAATAATGATGTGACATAACAAGACTTTTCAAGAATTGGACTCTTTTGATAATTTGACCATCTCTTAAATAGACTTTTTAAATTTTAGATATTTTTAGAATTAAGTCCTAACAACCTTTTGTTGAAAAAGAATTTAGGCTTTTAAAATTGTTTAAAAAATAGTCTTTTTTTTAAAATGTTTTTAAAATTTAACACCATTACAAAATTTACTAGCACATCTATTCTATTCATTTTTCCTTCTGTAATTTGAACATAAAAACTTATTATTTCTCTTATAAAAATTAATATAAGGGGTGTGTATCTATTTAATAAATTATGATGATTTTTTAAAATTTTTGGAAACAGTTTTTCTACGCATACTACTGATCTTTTCAGACTCTGCATTTTGTGGGATTTCTACTGAATGTTGTTCTTATTATTGTTATTTCTACTGAATGTTGTTCTGAATGCTAATAACATGCATGTAACATTGTTGATAGTCTTTTTGTTGTAAAAGAATTTAGTATTTTAAAATTTTAAACTTGTTTAAAAAATAGTCTTTCAAAAATTAGACACTTTTAGTATATTTTAATTTATATAAAACACAATTAATTAAAGTGGTTTAATAAGGAAGCACTTTGTCTAATGCTGCTGATCCCACGAGAGAATTTTGTCCGACAGTAATGAATGTGTAAATAATGAGAAAACGATTGGAGCACAATTGTTTTGCGGTCTCCTGTCAGTCATCAGTTTAACATTGATCATATACTCTTTCCAAAGTACCAATCTAGGTACGCTAATCAAAAGTAACGCATTAGGCATCTTTTCACATCTACTGTAGGCACTTCAGAATCCTGAATTGATGTCAGGTCCCATCCTGCATTATATAGTTTTGGACTGATTCCCCTAACAGTAAATAATGCAGAAGAAGATTTACGTTGCAATATTGTTACATGCATGTACTTCTCAATCTCGTACAATAAGCTTTTGACTTATAAGGCATGCTCGGTTGTCTTCTATCCACTTTTAACTATCCCCAATATGGAAAAACGTGGAAGGTGCATGATTTACGCTTATGTGTTTAGCAAGTAATTGCCCAGAGCACCAATATGTAAGTCTACCAAAGTTGGAAAATTCATTTTTAGGAAATACATATACCAAAACAAAGTTGCTATCAATGCCAGGCTAAAAGCACGTACAAATGGGTATTAGTTGTCGACTTTATGTATAGCTGTAAGGAATGGCGGCCATCCATATATAAGTGAAAGGCTTCACTTTTGCTAAGATCCTTTGATCACACCTTTTTCATGGTTCCTGCATGTGCTTGTCCTCAACAACTATGATTTTAAACCCTCCATAGCTCCATATTCTTAATTTCTTTTTTAGGCCATGCTTATCCTTGTACCCCTTTCCCTTTCTCCTTTTTCCTTTGTCTTCAAACTACTCTATTTCTTTTCGCTGTAACACATTAAACGCTTTAATTAAGTAAATTAAACGGTAAAAGATGTGTACTTTTCTTATAATTTTACTTATTTTTAAAGTTACTTTATTTCTTAAAAATATTTTATATTATAAAATATTTTTATTAATATATTATAGAATTGCCTATTTGTTGAATATATAATAGAGTTTATATAGATGTTTTTATTAACTTTAATAGAAAATTATATTAAAATAACTTATGTAGAAAGGTTTTCCTAGATAGAGAAATTTATTATTAAATTGAGTTGTCAAGCTAAAAAGTTATTAAATTGATATTTATTATTATTTATTTTTATAATAGTGCTTTCCTCAATTACTTTTAACGACAGTGTTGAATCAATAATGGGCCATTTGTTATGACTGATATAATATTCCATATCATCCTTGACGTTGATTAATTTTTAAAAACTTTGAGAAATTCTCATAAAGTACAATAATTGAAACTAGAAAACAAAAGTAGATGATAAAACACTAGGTCCTAATAATATTCTTAAAAGATAAGAAGGAATAGATCAATAGGGAGGTGCAAAAAGAGATCAAGGTCCACCACTATCATCAGAATTAGACATGTCATCATCCATTTTTTCTTGCTCTTTGAGGAAATAGGCTATTACTGTTTCGATCCAAACTGGAGGCCAGAGATCTTGGGCATCTTTGAAAATAATTAGGGAGTTTAGGCGCAAGTAGTTTGGGTTTTTGAGCTGTGGAGCTTTGTCCAATTTCAAAACATTGCTTAGGCTCAAAACTAGGACACGACGATTCTCCTACCATAATGCTAAATCATATATAAGCAACTTAGTCAATAAAAGACCAATATCCAGTAGTTGCAGAAAAGAGCTCCAGAAGAACAGAGTCGCCTAGGTACGGACCAAGAGATGTACAAGTAGTTGGTTTGGTGGTTTTGGATGATGATTTAAGTGATATAGAAAATGATATAGATCACATATCGAGTCTTTCTGTTGTTTTTTCCAGTCAATAGGAGTGCGCTGAAGTTGAAAATGATTAATGGTGTAGATATAACCATTCGTATTCAAGCTATATGGGCGGTGGATAATTAATAGATTGGGCTTTTTGATCAGATAAAGAATGTCTCATAGCTGATATTTGTTCAAAATGTTTGCAAGTTGGATACACCATTTACGTGGTGGTTGGAACCATTCGAGGAATGTCCATAGGAGAGAGGTAGCATTGACTAGATTAGCAAGATGTTTATGTACATGCCAAGGAGAGAGGGAAATTGGGTATTGAATAAATGGCAAATAAAGCTCATAGGTGCCATATTGTTGGCTCAGAAAAGGAATCATAAAGATGGTAAAAGGATCTGGTAAGGTATTACCGTGTCAAACTGGTGGGGTTGTGGAGAATCAAATGGAGGTAGTAAAACAAACTTTTTTGAAGGAGAATAACATTGTCATCTAGTGTGGTTGGAAGAGTTTTACTGATTGGGGGGAAAAGTTTTTTGAATTCTAGCATAATATGGAAATTCCATGATGGGAAGAATGAGCGGAATTGGACGTTTAAGTATAGGAGAGAGCATTATAAAATCTACAAGGATATTGTGGTGAACTTTTATATGGCGTATGGTGAATTTTTAACGTGAAAAACAATCTCGCTAGTGAAGTAATTGGATATTAGGTAATATCTTCCTAGTAGGCTCAAGGACCTTTGTAAAAGATATGTTGTCTATCTTAGTCAGAAAATGAAAAAGGCTTAAATGGAAATTGAATTTTTCGATGCCCTTTTTTGCCGTCAAGATTTCCTTATAGATGGTGTGGTAGTGTTTTTCTAACTCTTTAAACTAACCATTAGCATTGACATAATAATATCTTTGCCCATAAATCTCTTCAATCAAGATAGTGCCTCAATAATGGCCACTAACATAGAATTGAAGAATGCATTAGACTTTATCAATAATCTTTAAAAGGAGTGGATTTTGACATGCTTGTTTTAAGTGTTGAACAACTCTGGTTTATTCTTTACTCCATAGTGGTGGAATCTTCCTTAACAATTTGTAAAAGAGAGTGGTGTAATCAACCATGTGGGGGGATGAAATCTCTAACGTAATTTACAATTTCAAGGAATTGTTCAATCCGTTTTGTGTTGAGATTTTCATCAAAAAAATGTAATAGCTCATTAGCTATATGTGTACTAGGCTGATAAAATCCATTATGAAAATTCATACCTAAAAATTCTATTTGGGTTATCCCAATACGACTTTTCTTGGCTGAGAGCATAATTCCATATTACTTTGTAAGATCCAAAAATGATCTTCATAGAGTCTTATGATCTTCATAGGTTTTGGAGTATAAGAGAATGTCATTAATGTAGATCAAGTGTTGGAAAGAATGGGCTCGTAAATTTTTTCATGACCTTTTGGAATAGTGATGGATCAACCTTGAGTCTAAATGAGGTTACGGTCAATGGGTATTAAGCATTGGGAAGGTAGATGGCTATCTTATATCTTTCTTGTGGATCTATACCTAATTGTGAAAATCCTACTTTCAAGTCCAAAGTTTGAAAAGATTGTTGCTTCTTTGAGGAACATGACTTGAGTGTTGATTTTTTGTTATGCGAATTTATTATCTTAAAAGAATCCATTTAAAGGTTTATAATTAATTACCAACCTCTTTTTTCCTCTCTTTTGTTCCACTAATTTGTTCACATAGAAAGCTTGGCACACCCAATCTGATTTTATGGGTTCTATTAATCCTTGTTGGAGTAAGATAGCACACTCCACTTGTGCTAACTATAAATCATCAGAATTTATACTAGCTTTGGTAGGATTGATATCTTCATTCTTTTTAAATGGTAGATAACTAAAGATTTGTGGATTTTTCCAAAGAGGATTAGGGTATGAGAACTGTGCATGAGTCTCAGGACAATGCTCTAAAAATTGATCCCTTATTGTGTTATAGGGAGGAGGCACTTAGGTAAGTTCAAACACTTGCTTATGTTTGTATAAGCACTAAAATTGGCTCAGCATTTAATCCCTTTGGGTAGGATTTACAACGGAGAGACTTTACAATAGAAATCCATACCAATTGGGATATCTAGATTAGGTAGATGACTGCCAAGAACTTTAGTCCATACAACACAATTAGGGAAAAATCATGTCCATATTTTCCTTTTAGTGATAAGGCCAATTTTGAATGAATTACCATTAGCAACAATGAAATATTCATCACGTGATATCTAGGCTTCAGGAGGTAAGACTTTGGGTTTTATAATACTTCGACAGGATGCAGTAACCATATATCCAATACCTTTGATTGAATCATCATATTTATCTTGTTGTAATAACTAGATATGGATGTTAGGACAAGGAATAGTGATATATTTTGAATCTATCTTTAGACATTTTTGCTAATAGCATGTATAAGTAATCATCCTCAGTATCTTCACTAATTAGGTCATTAGATGATTCAAACTCATCATCAGAAGAGTTGATTGGAATAACTAATTTATTTCCTCATCTTCATTGGATTATTTTTTAATGATGTCTTTAATATTGCCATTGTCATTGTCATGGACAGACATTATAACTTCAACGGAGTCTAACAGTTTTAAATCTCTTTTGGTCTTATTAGGACATTGAGGATCATAATGTCCTAATTTGCCACAAATAAAACATCAATATGCCTTTTTTGCTTATTGAGCTTGTCTTTTAAAGAATTGAACAAATTGACGTCATTTTTGTCTTTTAAGTGGTTTATGATAACCTTCATTTAAGATTTGTGATTTGTTATTCAGTAGGAGAATTTCTTGTGATGATACTTCTTTTTAGTATGACATTCACAATCCTTTTTCTCCCTGTACTTGATCTTCAAATAAGGCTTTTTACAAGCCATTTTGAGCAAAGGCCCTCATTTGGTCATGTTTCTAAAAAATGTTTCTTGGTTATAGAGTTTATTAAAAGAAGCTAAAGCAAGTTGATAGATTTCTCTAAGCGATATTTCTCTCATATCTCTTTGTAAAGTTACTATAGTCCTTTGAAGTTCAAATTGTAATGCCTGTGGAAGAGACAAGATGAATGTATAATAAAGATTGACATTATTAAAACCATTAAGCAAATAATATCTTTCCATCATACGTTGAAAATGTTTTTATAAATCTCTTCTGTCTAATGAACAACAAGTATTCTTGCCTAATCTGTTTGTCAATGAGTTGAAAATCACTAATAAATTCTTTATGCATGACTCCAAGAAGAATTCCTACCAAGGTGACTTAAATATACTGGAGTATGAGGTAGTCATCTAGACTTTGCTACCATTATGGTAAAGTACTAGTAAAATAAGAAGTTAACTTGACAAAAATCTCATAAGGGATTATTTAGGCGAGTCATTTATAAATTGATCCAAGCTCTGAATTTATGGGGACATTCTCTCCATTTTTTGGGTGGAAGATCATCAAAATTAAGCCTGGTTGGTGGTCCTTGTGCTGGTAATGGTGAGGGTTTAAATGGTTCAATTCCTATAGATTCAACCTCACTATTATCCTGTTAAACTTTAGTTGATTCAATTATAGTCATCATAATCTAAGCTAATTTAGATAAGTCAAAAAATTACTTCAATTTTTCTGAAGATTGTTCAGACATTTTAGAGGATTGTTCAGATATGTCAGAATACTCAGGTGTGTATTCTCCATATTTTTCTAGAGTAAATGTTAGTGCAAGAGTTTCAATAAACTCTTACTGAGGAGTTTTATCTTGTCCAATGGATGGAGAATGTTGGGTTTTTGGTAGTGAAAATGGTGGGATTTTAATCTGCAAAGGTTTTGTCCATGAATTGACAGGTTTGGTATGTGAATGTGATGGATCATAAGCTTTGTCAGTTTTAGGCTTCGTAGGTATAGTAGGTTTGGGTTTGGTGGTAGGATGAATATGTTGCCTAATTAAATGATAGTTTATTTTAAACACTTTCTCAAAGTCAACAGCTTCAGGGTAGGTTAGGGATGAATAGATCAGTTGTACAACTAGAAAAGTTATAGGATAATCTCAATAAATAGTTTTGTACTGTTCTGTTTACATGTCAGCTTCCATTCTTTGAAGTAATTCTTTCACTTGTCGAAGTAATTGTTTTTTTGTTGTTGTGAAATTAGGTCCAAAATATTGTGTTTTAATATATCTTCTGAGATTTGAATCACATTGAGCCATCTGATCTTCCAAGGATGTGTATAGTTTTTGGATCTAAGAAGAGTCTGTTTTTATCTGTTATTGAGTAGCTTGAGTTTATTAGTTAAGCCCATCAAACTTAGTATCAATTCGGTATAGAACTTTATTTTGGGCCACAACATTATCAATGTGCCAGTTGAGTACTTCATCTAACAACTATGAGTAGCTCATGAATAGTCTTAGGTCTGGGTTGTGGGTTTTTAAAATCTGGATCATGATCATCATGTCTAGAATGAGGCTCTTGTAAAGGTTAAACACGATGGATTTCTCTGGGTTTTTGCCTTTTTCTACTTCAAGATTTATTTCCTTTTTCAAACATAGACTTCATCGTCTTTAATAGAAACATTTCATAATCTGGTTTACATATGGATGGATCTACATCCTATATGAAATGTCCTCGGTGATGACTAATGTTCACAAGTTGTCCATTAGATTTAACATAATGAATTAGAGGTCCATCTTTGCCTTCTTTATGTGATAGCTGTTGGACCCCACACCCCACCTGAAGGTGTTTGCAGGTTATACTGCGGCGTGTGTTTGCAAGTTATACCGCAACATCCAACCTTAATCAGTATTGTCCTCTTTGGCCTTGGGAAGTTTCTAGCACTCGAACCCAAGACCTCAAGGTTTTGTTGTTTCTAAGAACACGCCTCTCACCATTGAGCCAGCCTTTTAATGTTAGGTTTGGCCCGAAGGCCGATGGGCTTAGATCCCCAGGCCCGGCGGGCTTAGATCCCCTACCGGTCCCCCCAACCTTAATCGGTATTGTCCTCTTTGGTCAAGGGTGAGGCCACGC
>JANVCL010000007.1:14572531-14587489 GCA_026546855.1 Erythroxylum incrassatum
GTTGAGTCTTCAAAAATCAGATGTTGCCTTCGTCTGCTTTTGCTTCTGTCTGATTTTTGCTTTCGTCTGACTTTTGCGTCCGTCTGATTTTTCGCTACAGTCTGATTTTCCACTTCAGTCTGATTTTTGCGTCCGTCTGATTTTCCGCTACAGTCTGATTTTTGCGTTCGTCTGATTTCTTCTGTCTAATTTTTTGTAAAGGTTTATTACATTTGCTTTTCATTTATCTGGTTCTTTGTTTATCATCAAAATTATTTAATATGTAAAGTCATTTTTTTGACTTAACAATACCTAAATCAATTAAAATAGGATAACATGATTATTTCCTAACGAGATAAAGAAACAACAAAATAATAATAAAATTACTTAACCTGGGTTATCGGCGTCGATTTCTCCTCTAAATTAGCGTTGGGACATTTAGCTTTTCATAGATCTTTTCCGAAAAAAATACTTCATCCCGCATCTTAATGCCTACCCAAAAATTCCCTAATGTATTGTTCACTGTCGCAGCTCTCCAACACAATTTCATTGCACCGTCCAAGTCCTCTACTGTTGATGATTAGACAATTTAATGTTGGATCCTTCTTTGTGTTGTTCTCCTCGTTTGCTTCACCAAGCTGCAGCCACTCCAGCGCCAGTGTCAGCAAGCCGCAGCTATCTCCATGCCTACTGCCTGCGCCATCCCTCTCGGCTGCCGCCACGTTTTAGTGCTTCATTTCATCTGTGTCTCCAAGTGCCGCACTGTAGCTCTCTCTACTGTTACGTCGATGTGACAAATTAATGGGCAACCCTTCTTAAATCCCTGCTACTCCTCTACCTGTCCTTACGCTGCCTCTCCTTGTACGTTTTGACAACAACACAGCATTTCACGCTGTGCAGTTGCATGAAACGCTACGTTGCTGCATCTCACACAGCACACGTTGTGCTGTTGTGTGAAACGCAATGTTGTTGTATGCACAGTTTAAATCTTTTTTTTTGAACTTGCAATTAAAATTTTCTTCTTCTTTGCCCTCCATTTTTCATCTTTTAATTTTCTTTGTCCACTCTAAGAAGAAAAATAAATATTGATCTTCAGAAAATGTCTTAAATAGAGTATTTTTGACTCACTTTAATTTCTTTGCTATCAAATTGTACCTAAAATCACATATGAATTAAAGTGAGTGCCTTAAGTATTTTTATGTCTATAATTGCTAAGTGTAAATGATTAAATATATCAACAATTAAACACATATCAATAAAATAAAATGATCAAAGTTTTTTTTTTCATTTCATTGATGCTTTCACTTGGGAAATATGCA
Source organism: Erythroxylum incrassatum (assembly GCA_026546855.1). NCBI lineage: Eukaryota > Viridiplantae > Streptophyta > Magnoliopsida > Malpighiales > Erythroxylaceae > Erythroxylum > Erythroxylum incrassatum. Next base: position 14,573,830 of record JANVCL010000007.1, read on the forward strand.
AAATGTAAGGAAAAAATTCATGAAATGTCAACTTGCGAATTTTTTTTGTAGAAAAATGAGTGAAATTATATTAACCCTAGCAAAAGCTAGTTCAACATTACAATGAGAATCCTTTTACTGTTTAGATATCAACTTACAATAGGATTGGATTTACAAAAATAATCGTATCAATTGTATGTGAAAAACAAAGCAATTATTGAAACTTGGTTATCCATCTATTCCTCAATTCATGAGAGAGTGAGTTTTGCATGTTCTTGGCAGTCAAGATGGCTCTCACCTAATTCAGTATTTGATCTACCAACTAGTGCTTATCTACTTCAACTCCTTTATATATCTTGTTGTTCCTCTACTTCCAGATAGAGTAAATTGTAGTGGTGAAAGCAGTTTTTAGCAAATTTCTATTATTTTGCCCTGATTTAGTGAGACAAATAAACCAATACAAAGTATCTTCCCATTCATATGAGTGATTTCTCAATACTAGCAATTGTAATATTCAGTTCCATATTGTTTTAGAGAATCTGTAAAAAAAAGGTGATTTTTGTCTTCTTTAACTTCCTTACATAGTAAATATGTTGAGTCATTTGTGTTAAATGACCTACATTTGCTTCTTAATCATAAGCTATGTAAGAACTAAAGCTTTCAGATTAAGAGACTATTGCCATAAGAGTTCATTCCAATGGACTTCTCTAGAGCTAGTTGAGAATATCTTATGACAAGAGTGGTTTATGAACCTTCCATTCGGATTTGGAGACCAAAAAATGCAATCTTCATTTCCAAGTGATATTTAAAGTAGGTGGTAAACCAATGTAGAGAGACCTCTAAAGTTCCTATACTAGTTACCATTTTGAATGAGTGAAGATACTTTAGAGTCTATAGGGATTCTATCTCTCAGTTAGATGATCTCATTACTTTGAATAAGAGGGCTAGAATCCGATCAATTATCAAACCATAACCAAAGTTTGGCCCATTTCCCAGCTTGTGCTTGATCTAGGGATATATCAAGTTTCTCATGTTCAACAATTGGTTGAAAGTCTAGGAGTAGTCTCTTGAAATTGTAACTTACCATAAATTCATATTTTTTAGATGATACTTATACATCCATTTGATCCAAAGGGTCTTCTTATTTGTGTGTAATCTCCAAATTCTTTTACTTAGAATCACCTTCTGCATTAGTGAAATTGGAATGATCCCTAACACACCTTGCCTCTTTGGAATTGTGATTTCACTTTATTTAACTTCTGTATTTTTGGCATTTCTATTTTCCCAATATAAGGAAATGATTTCACAATTTTTCAATTTCTTGAATCACTTTCTTTGGAAGAACTATATGAGTTGACCAAAGAATATGGAGACTATTAAGGATTGAGTTAATAAGAGTGCATCTAGCTGCATATGAGATAAAATTGTTTTGCCAAGCATTAATCCTAGTTTTGATCTTCTTTATAAGAGGAATGCAATTCAAGAATTTGGGCATTGTTGTGGTCTTAGGAACTCTAAGATATTTGAATGGTGGGGAGTGCAAATTTAGTCGTGCAATGTGTCTAATCTCTGCTTGATTCATAACATATGATGAGATATACAAATGACTTTTATTTGCATTGATCTTTAGTCCAAACCAATCAGTGAACGTTTCTAGAATACACAATAAAATTTTGATAGAATGAGGATCTACACCATTGAGGAGCATTAAGTCATTTGCATAAATCAAGTGTTTTAGGTTGATTTCTTTACATTTATGGTGGAATTGAAATCTTACATGTAAGCAGTAAATTTAACAAGCAGTATAGACAATCCTTCCATTACTAAGGTGAAAAGATAAGGAGATAGGGGATCCCCTTGTCTAATTACCCCAGTGTTGTTGAAAGGTTGAGAAGGTATTCCATTGATCAACAAATTGAGAAAGGAATTTTGGATATAAATCATGATCCAGTTCACAAATATTGGGGAAGATTCATTTCTTTAAGACAAAGCTTCATAAAACTCCAACTAACTGTTAGGAATGTCAATATGCCAAGCTAGGCCCAGGTCGTTCTTCGCCCGACTTGGCCTAATGACCTTGTCTTATGACCCGAGCGGGCCGACCAATTTGATTTGTGGCTTGCCCAAGGCTCGATCAACCTGGGCCAAAATCAGGCTAGGCCGGGCCAAATTGACATCCCTAATGACTGTATCATAAGCTTTGTAGAAATCAATTTTTAGCAAACAACTTTGATTCTTTTTCCTGAACTATACTCATTTAGCATCTTTTGCAAAAGTAAGATATTATCACCTATATTTCTTCTAAAAAGAAAGGCCCATTGTGGCAAATTTATGTATTCAGTTAGAACCATTTTCAACCTTTCAGCTAAAAGCTTGCCAATCACTTTGTAGACTATGTTACAATAAGAAATGGGTCTAAAATTAGCTATGCTTGAGGGCTTTTGCTTCTTTGGAACTAGAAAAATGTATGTTTGATTCATCTCTTTCAACACCTTGGATGATGTGAAAAACTTCAAATTAACTTCAGTAAAAAGTCTACCTGTAACCTCCCATGTATTTTGAAAGAACCAGGTTGAAAAGCCATCAAGTCCTGGTGCTTTTATTGATGTAAACTGAATAACACTCTTTGAACATCCTGAGTTGAGAAAGGATAAAGTAAGACATCTTTTAGTTCCTGACTAAGAGAGCACTCGAATACATTTTTGATGTTGTAGTAAGGCTAAGGAGAAACTTTAGATCCTATTAGTTCAATGAAGAAATTTCTGATCAGTTCTTACGACTCAGTTTGTTCAATGTGAGTGATACCCCTTTTGTCAAAAAATTATGCTATTTTGTTAATGTTTCTTTTGGAGGGTAAAGAAGGATGGAAAAATTTTAAATTGGAGTCCCCTTCATTGAGCCAATTTGTTTTGTCTTTTTATCTAAGGACTGGATTATTTACTGTTAAAGCCTCCTGATACTCCTTTAATCTTTCCATTTCAACTAACCTGAAGGCAATGTTATGAGAAAATGTATAACAAGCCTCCTAAGCTTCTTGCAATATTTGTTTAGTGATTCTAAGGCTCTTTGATTGGTCTTTAATAAAAGTCTTGAGTGCTGCCTTAGTTAATTTTAGCTTCTGCATTAATTGAAAGGATTTATGGCCTTACATATCTTGATTCTAGCATCTGCAAGTTAGTTCAAAGAATCCCTCCATTTGTGTGATCCTATTGAAAAATCTGAAGCTCCACCACTCCTTGATTCTTCCAGATTTTGTATAAGCATATATGAGTGATTAGACGAAAAATTCTCACCAAAATGAACATAATAGTAGGGAAAAAGGTTTAACCAAGCTGGATTGATAAGAGATCTATCAAATTTTTTCTGGACGAGCATGTTTCCTTCTTTAAACAAAAAAATGAAATATTTACAAAAATTAAGTATACATATATTCATAATATAATTACTTTTCCTTTAACAAGATAAGAACTTGAATGGAATGAGGTATGGTTAAACACAATCGGTTTTGATAAGGCATCCTAACACATCAATCTATCTTAAAAATAATTAAGGATTCATGCTTATGACCACAACAATTCTATTTCAAATAAACTTAATAGTTCTATTTCAAATAAAATTCATATTTTAAAGTTTTATTTGTAACAAACTCTATGTTAGTTTTCATTACAAATATTTGTAAGATGACAAAACTTATTCACTTTGTTTGTTTTCATTGTTTATATTAATAAATTTGATCTCTTTTAAGGTTGCCTTCAAATATTGTATTAGACTTGGTGTGTTTTTTATTAAGGGATTAGAATAGGTTGCTTCCATATTGCATTAAATGGTCTTAGAAATTTAAAAATCTAAAACTTTTTCTTTAATAATGTCTTATAACACCAACAATGAAGTTTATGGGTTGCCTAAATTTTAGAGAGCAATTGAAGAACAGAGGGAGTCAAATTGCAAAATAGAATGGTAGCTATTAGAGATAAGGGATTAGTAGTAAGCATTGTTATGGAGAGATAATAATAAGAATTAGGGATCAATTTGATGGGGAAGATGGCAAGGCAATATAAGACATCCGTAAATTCAAATTCCTACATTATGGAATTATAATAATAGTTCTAGTAATGACGAAGAAGTTGCTCATCAATGATGTGGTGGAGGAGAATATGAGTACAAACCTAAGGTAGATATCTCATCCTTTATTGGTGATTTCAATATATAAGTAATTTTTGATTGGTTAGTAAAGTTATAACACTTCTTTAACTACACTGAAATTTTTTAAGAGAAAAAATTCAAATTGGTGGCTTATAAGTTAAAAAGGGGAGAATTATTATTGTAGGATCAGTTAAAGGAGACCAGGAGAAGAGAGGGTAGAATTCTTGTTTATTTATGGATGAGGATGAAATAATCAATGAGGAAGAGATTTCTACTGTTAAATTATGAATAATATATCTTTGATACTTATCAATAATACCGCTAAGGAAAAAAGAGAGTTTATCAATATACCATAGAGTTTTTAAGGTTGGTAACCTACAATCAATTGTGTGAATTCTAACCCTAACTAGCTTCAAGCTACTTAAGGATTGAAACAAATTATAAGGGATAAGATTGGGATCTTGATGGCACTAATAGTTTAAGATGCTAGAATTTAGTTATGAAGGTATAATAGATGCTAAATGAGGACTCAAGAGAGTTTAAGCAGTATAAGAATGAAAAGGTATTCATTAAAAAAGGAAAAGAGGTTGTAAATGTAGCCCTTACAAGTGCTAATGGTAGAAAAAGTAACATTAATAGTGGAAATTCAATCAAGATAGCTTTAAGGATATCTAAATTCATAAATCCTTATGCTAAACCACCTTTCTTAAGTATTATAGATGCAATAAAACAAGACATATATCTGATGAATGCATAAAGAGAAAAATGATATATATGGTGAGCAATATGATGATGAGGAAGAGAAAACATGTGCACCTAAAGGAGATGATTAAGAGCAATAAAAGGAAGAGTATGATGATGCTTTTGTAAGAGTGATTAAACGGTTGATGATTATCCTGCAAGAAGCAAGATGATTTATAAAGATATACATTTTTTCGAACAAAGGTGTATGGTATAAGGGAACTTATATGAGGTAATTATTGATGGAAGTAGCAAATAAAATATTATAAGGAAATGGTAAAGAAATCAAAGTTAGCTATTGAACCACATCTAAAATCTTATAGCGATGGATCAAGGAGGTTAGAGAAATCTTTGTCAATGAACATTGTAAGGTACCATTCTTAATTGGTAAATATTGTGATGAGCATTATTGTGATGTTATTGATATAGATGTATGCCAAATACTTTTGGATAAACCATGGCAATATGATATTAATGCAATGTATTACGTAGGAAAAATACTTACCAGCTTATGAAAGATTGGGTGAAATATGTATTTGTACCTATAGATAAAGAAAGAGTGTGAAACCCAACAGAGAGAGTAAAAACCATTTATTACAAGTATAAGATAATAAAGAAAATTTTATTAGTGATATAAAGGGAAAAGCTAAGTGAAAATAAGAAAGATGGAATTTCCTTAAAAATCAACCAATTTTAGAGCAGTTTAGGGATGTAGTTCCTGATGATTTGCCCAATAAATTGCTTCCTATTCATGATACCCAATACCATATTAATCTTATTCCTAGAGCTAGTTTACCTAACTTGCCTCACTACTTGATGAGTCCTAAAGAAGATGATATATTAACAAAGAAGATAAAAGAAATAATTAAGAAGGGTTATATTAGGCAAAGCATGAGTCCATGTGTTGTGCCTATTTTACTTACACCAAAGAAAGATGATAGTTGTGTGAAATGTGTTGTTAGTAGGGCAATCAATAAAATTACTATTAGGTACAATTTCTTATCCTAAAGTTAGATGATATGTTGGATTAATTAAGTGAAGTAGTTATTTTTCCAAAATTGACCTTGGAAGTAGTTGTCACCAAATAAGGATAAGGATTGGGGATGAATGGAAAATTATATTCAAAATAAGTGATGGATTATATGAATGGTTAGTTATATGATTTGGGTTGATCAATGCACCACATACCTTCATGTGTCTTATGAACTAAGTGCTTCAACATTTCATAAGTAAATTTGTTGTGATTTATTTTGATGTCATCCTTAACAAAAGCAAATTTGTTGACGAGTATGTTAAGCATCTTAGAAAGGTATTTGAGACATTAAGGGCTAATAAATTGTATGCTAATTATTTAATAGATGTATGCTAATTTAAAAAGGTACATATTTATGACTGAAAATTTATTATTTCTTAGCTTATATTGTGAGAAAAAAGGTGTTATGGTGGATGAAAAGAAAACAAAAACTATTAGGAAATGGCCTACACATAAGATTATTAGGGATGTGAGAAGTTTTCATGGGTTAGCAACATTCATAGGAGGTTTATCAAAAACTTTAATGGCATCGTAACTCTTATAATTGAGTTCTTGAAAAAGTGTAAATTTAAATAGGAGGAGGAATAAGAACAAATTTGTGCTCTCACTAAAGGAAAATTATATACAGGTCCTATTTTGTCTTACCTCATTCTGACAAATTATTTGAGGCGGGGTGTGATGCTAGTAGAGTTAGGATTAAGGTTATCTATCTTAAGAAAAGAGGTCAATAGCTTACTTTAACAAAATTTGAGTGATGCTAGACAAAAATAAGCTTCCTATGATAAAGAATTATATGCTAATGTGAGGATGTTGAAAATGTTAAAACATTATTTACTTAGGAAGGAATTTGTTCTCTACACTGATCATTAAGCCTTGAAATATTTAGGAAGTAAAAAATAATTGCAAACTAAAATGCTTGCTAAATGGTCAACTTTGTTGATAAATTTCCTTACAAACTTATTCACGAAGCAGGGAAATGTAATGTGGCAGCTAATAAGTTAAATAGAAGGGTGGCTATGATTAAGACCTTAAGTACAAAAATTGATGGCTTTGATCATTTAAAGAATTATATATAGATGATGCTAACTTCAAAGATGTACGATAAATATGTTTAGTTAATAAATCACATTAGGATTATTATGCTTATTATGGGTCCTTTATGAAGTGTACTTAGTTTTGCCTTCCACATATTTCTATAAGATAGAAGGTAATTAGGGATTTGCATTGAAGAGGATTAATCGGTCATAGTGGTAGAGATAAAACTCTTGAGGAGTTTTGTAAGAAGTATTTTTGGCCATAATTGAGGAAAGATGTGGTTTCTATTGTTTTAAGGTGACAAACTTGTCAAACTTATAAAGGACATACTTTTAATGCTAGTTTATGTATCCCATTACCTGTTCTTAATAATATTTGGGAGTATCCTTCTATAGACCAATGCTTCTACTCCAATAAGTTAAGAAAAAATGCATTAAGGAGGATATTAGTCACTAACAACTGAATATAAAAATACTTCCATACAATATCATGTAAGCTGATAGTATAATTATCTACAACACTTACAAATAGTCTTAAATCTATTAGAACATTCCTAAATAATTACCATGGTATGACACCAAAGTTGATGAAGTTCATATCCTTCAACCTTTCAATAATTAAGGTTTCAAATATAGTTACAAATATTATAATATCTAGTCAATAATAAATATCACTCTTTGTAATCTTCTTGTTTCAGATATTGTATATTTCAGTGTCACTTTCATGTATGTAATCCATAGACAAACTTCAACCTTTTATTTTTAACTGTAAATTTATTTATAATAAATTTTGCCCTTTTGCCAAATTTTACACCCAATGATTTAAAAAATTCCTTACCCTTCCTATAACAATGTGTTAGCAGATATCATTTAACTTCTGATAGAAAGTAATTTATAATTACTAACTAGTTTACCTAATAATTAGAATGCGCCTTAAATTTTCTTTGGGGATAATACTTAGTCTAAAAAGTCATCAAAGGGTTTCAACTTCCACATTGACAAAAAATCTTCTCATTATATTACTTTTGGCCATGATTATGTTATGTTGATTTGAAAATTTCATTTTCTACTATGCTTTAAAAAAAACTATACCAATCAAATACTAAACATTTTATGATTGTTACTAATGTCAAAGCTGCAACTATCAATTTGCTTATAACTACAAACATCACTTTTAAGGCAGGATCAAAAGTAGATTCTTCATTTATTCTTTCCTCGAATCCTAAAAGGGATCTATTAAACATAAGTAGGTGATTATATATCTCATAGATGATTATGTATCTCATACTATGTTAAAAAGTACTTCAGGGGAATTTGAATAATCAATGTATCTTACTCACATATCTAGAAATGATTACAAAATTGATAAAAAAAAGGAAATAAAAAACTTTTAATTGTCTCATATTCACTTAACTTTTCTTATCTAAGGAAGGTAGAAGGTGGAGAGACAGAAAGATGAAGATAGTGAGAGTTAAAGGAAATAAATATTTGGCTAACAAAATGCACATCCAACATCACATAGATGAAAAACCATGAACAACAAAAAGGACCAAATATCAAATATAAAGAAAAATAAAAGAAAATCAATTCACGTGTTGATGAAATAAAGAATTTAAGAAACTAAGTTAATAGGTAATGGGGAGTTTTATTTAAAAAAACCTAATTTATTTCTTTAACCTCTTGATTTAATATAAATTTTAGCTTTGGATTTTGTCAATAAATTTCCTGTTGTCATATATCAATATTTTCTTAAGTTACTTCCATTTTTTATACTAAAAATTAGGAAATGACCTTTATTTTTTTTACTTAAAATGAATTCACACCATAAGAATAATTTGTAGAACATAAATTAATTTTGCCGAAAAAATGGTCTTAACATAAACTTTTAAAATTTTTGAAGTTAATTTGATAAAATGGAAAGTTCAAAACCTAACATCTAGAGGAAATATTAAAGAATTAATTTGAACTTTTTTCCTGAAATAATACTTTAAAAACTAAAAATCAATATTGTGAATTTTGTTCGTATCGACTAAAAAATGGTACAAAATATCCTTCTTCTGTACCGACCTTGGGTATCGGTCAGTACCGAAAGTTTTGTAAAATACTAGCCAAATATCAATTGTTACTGTAAATTTTGACTATTTCAGGGACTAAATTGCAAAAAAGTAACAAAAATACCTACCCACTTGTAAACTCTCTCTCCCTTACAAAATCTCAAAAAAATTTCTCTCTCCGCTCAACATTCTCGGTTCTCCTCTGATCTCTCACTGCCTTCGTCGTCTGTCCTCACTCTTCCTCTGACCACCATCGTGACGCCACCACCCCCTGATTGCTACTCTCCACTGCACCTGCTGGTCTCCTCCCCCCCTAACCACATCTACTAGCTTCTGCTCTCCCTCTCCACCACACCTCCTCCACCTACTGCTCTCCCTTCGCACCACGCCTAGCCCTTGCTCTCCTCCACCATCATTGGCCACTGCTCGCTTGAAGTTGAAACCAAAATTTTCATATCTTCTTTTTCTACTTGACCCGACCACCAAACTGACCCGACCCACTGAACCAAATTGCAATTATGTTTTTTTTTGAATTTTTTGAATTGTTTTTTTTTCTGCTTTTGAATTGCATTTACATGATTTTTTTGGTTATGTTGTGTAATATGGAATTTCTGAATGGTTTAAAAGTTGTAATTGTTGGAATTGTTTGTGTGAGTTGAGATTTGAGATATTTGAATTTGAAAGTTAGAAATATTTACGTAAGTTGGTTCAATTTGAATGTAATTTAGCCATTGACAATTTATGAAGAAAATAAATAGATTATAAAATTTGGGTTTGAAACTTGAATGTTATAATTGTTTGTATACATTTATATTTTACAAGATATTATTCAAATTTAACATAATGATGTTTTTTTAAAGTGTTGAACAAACAATATTAAATAAGCATGTACTTGTTATTAATTAAATTAAATTAAATTAAATGTGATTTTAATATATTTTTAAATTCTAATCAAATTTTTATAAAATTTTTGAAATTTATAAAATTTGTTTACCTTTTGCTTAATATATTAAATCATCTTGTATAAACAGACTTACCATTGATGATAATTGTTATTGTGGATTGAATAAAATTGAAATGAATTAGTTAAATGTTTGAGAGTTTAATCTTAAACAACAATAAAATATTTCTCTAATAACTTAATAAGAATTTAAAGTTATACTTTGTTATGTAAATTGGACAAAGGGAAGAAAAGTTTTTCGCTAACATAAGTTGGCATTTTTAGTCCTCAATACTCAAAATATTTGTTAAGTGAATGGCCAAACTCATTTATGTTAAAAAGACTTAATGACTAATGTCATATTTAAGTCATAAATCATGTGGTAAAAATTTCTTTATTTATTAAGCTCAATTCACTTCATGCATGTAATTTTTATATTTGTCTTCGAACATATTCAAGTTGATGACTATTAAGTGTATTGTGTTATTATGTTTGTTGAATACTTGAATTGATAGTTTTTGACTTAAGGTGAATTGTGTTGGATGGAATTGAATTGTGTATGATGTAATTATACAAAATGAGTTATATTATATAAAATGTATATGTTTATTGTGTAATTGTATCTTGAATTGTTGGCTTTTGACTTATTGGTGAACTGTATTGGATAAAATTGAATTGTGTATGATATAAGCATACAAAATGAGTTATATTATAAGATGGGCAACATATGCATTGTGTAATTGTGTTAGTTTGGACTTTTAAGTTAAATAATTCATATTTTGTGATAGTAGTTGATAATGAAATTAAGTGTTCTTATTTTGATATATGTCTTCATTTATTTTTATAAATGAATAGAAGGAAGTTCAAGTATTCTTGATCATTCAACTGCTTCAAGAATATACAATGATCCAGCTTGGGCTCATACTGCATTGGTCCCCGATATAAAAAAACCATCCTATTTTCTTATTTTGTAACAAGCATTTGAAAGGTAGAGGAATCACCCGATTAAAGAAACATTTGGTTGGTGTTAAAGAGATGTAGAACCTTGTAAAAAAGTGAGTCTTGATGTGAAGTTGCAAATGAAAACTTTGCTTGAAAAATATCAACACGAGAAAGATAAAAGGGTGAGATTGAATTATGAAATTGGTAGTGAAAATTTGTGGTAGTGTTCCTTCCCAACATGAAGTGAATGTTGCATCTGAACCTAATGTTAGGAAAAGAAGAAGGTAGTTATCGAATTTTTTGCACCAAGAACAACTTCTAAAACTCAACCTTCAATTAGTAATGTCATGTAATCAAGAGAAGTGGCTCACAATATAGATATGACCACGACTAGATGGTGGTATGATTCAGGTGTAGCATTCAATGCTGCCCAATCTTATTATTAGTAGCCTATGGTCGATGCTATAACCTATTACGATCTGGGATACAAAGCTTCTTCTATTAATGACTACAGAGGTAAACTTTTGAGTTGCTCAATTTAAGAAATTAAAAGTTATTTGGAAGAAAAAGAATGAATTGGACTACTTATGGGTATTTAACTATGTGTGATGGTTGGATAAATAGGAGACATGAGTCTATTATTAATTTTTTGGTATATTCTGCAAAGGGCTCAATGTTTTTTAAGTCTATTGATGCATTCAGCCTTGATAGAAATACTGATACTTTATTTGAAAATTTTGAAGTTGTGAATGAAGTAGGGTCAGAAATATTATTAAATTCATTACTGACAATGATTCTGCTTATAAAGTTGCGAGAAGAAGATTACAAAACAAGTATAATTCCTTTTTTTAGACTCCTTGTGCTATACATTGCATTGACTTAATACTGAAAAATATAGGAGATGCTAGGTATTTTCCTATTATTGATGAGGCTGTGCAGAAAGCCAAAAAGGTGACCAAGTTCATCTATAATCGTGTATGAGTCTTGAATTTAATGAGAAATGATTTTATCAATGGTAGGAATTTATATTGTCTTGTTATTACAAGATTTGCAACAAATTTTTTATTACTTTAATGTTTGATTTTGATGAACAAAGAGTTAAGGTAGATGTTTACAAATGATAAGTGAGTTGCATCTTAGCATGCTGGGTCTAATGCTAGATTGAAGGTTTCCATAATTATCTTAAAGATACTGAATTTTAGTCTCAATGTCAATTTTTCATTCGAGTTTATGAGCCTTTGGTGAGGGTACTTTGTTTGGATGATAATAATGAAAAGGCATCAATTAGTTATATTTTTTATGTCATGGAGAGGGTGAAGGAAATAACTAAGGCCAATTTGAAAAAAATAGGTCATCTTTGTACACACCTTATCTTGCAAGCATTAATGACAGATGGGAAAGACAACTTTACGCTTTATTGTTTGCAACTGGGGCATTTTTTAATCCTAGACTCTAATTCATACCAAGTTTTACAAAGAAAGCTGAAATTAATAGGAGAATGTTATTAACTATTAGAATAATCGTTGCCCATAAGATAATGCAAGATCTTCTAAGCCCACAAATGGAGCTTTATTGGCAGTGTTTTGGGAATTTTGGGGGACCAATTTCTGTTCAACAAAGAGCAAAACTTAATCCATGTATATATTTTTTCACTTTTGTTACTTGTTGAAAATTAATTATCACTTTATTTTATTTATAAATCTACTTTTTTGGCCTTTTAACTTACAGTTTCTTGGTGGGACCAATTCGAAAGTGGTCTTCCAGAATTGCAAAGATTTGCAATTTAAATTCTAAGTCAATATGTGAGTGCAATAGGTTGCGAAAGGAACTAGAGCACATTTGAATTCATCCATTCCAAGAAAAGGAATAAATTGGAGTACAAGAGATTGAATGACTTGGCTTTTATTCGATACAATTTAAAGATTTGAGAATGGTATGTTATTATCATTATTAAGTGAGATGTATTTCCTTATAATTTTTAATGATTAAATTTTATTGTTTACTAGTCTCTTAATAGAACAAGTAGTTTAGTAGATCTAATTTGCATTTAATATCAATTTTTTGAAAGATTGGGTTTCTAAGGAATTGGTTTTGAGAGATGTGTGTTGGCTCCCGTTTCCGGAACCCAACTCTCTTGACTAAAATCGTGAAACTTGAGTGTGCGTGTAACCTTGAAGGGTTATAAAATTTTTTTCATTCTTCAATCCCTTTGAACCCTTAAGGACAATATGAATACATCTTTCAATCTTATAACATCCCAAAATTTACTTACCATAATTCCATAGTGCGCCCATACAAAAACAATCATATACTTGAACTCATTTCTCCTACGTGTACACCGAATTGGGAAAACTTAAAATCTTAAATTCATTTTGACTCTTTTATGTAAATCATGGCTCTATGACTCTCGTTTAATTTGGCACATGAATTACCTCAATTGAAGGTCGGAGGAGGGAGTTATGTTCAAAAGAGTATACCATGTTCATTCACCAAGTTCAATTTGAACATACTTTGGAGCGATGGCCATAACCTTTTCCACAAGTATCCAAATGCCTTAGTTCTTATTCCATTTTAAAGATAACATCAAGCTCTACAACTCATATTAGAGCCTTAAAGCGAGATTCGGCCTCAAAACTGGTCAAAAATGCAAATTACTGAAGTTGACCCGAGGCTGTTCGTTAAACGGACATGCGTGTCCGTTTAACGGACATGATTCGCCCAAACTGCATTTTTCACCCGTACCTGTCTGTTAAACGGACAGCCATGTCCTGTTTAATGGACATAGGGAATGCCA
>JANVCL010000007.1:14613272-14628879 GCA_026546855.1 Erythroxylum incrassatum
GATATGATTATTTTGATTGTGAATTGTTGTTACATACATATATATAAGTGAGATGTGTTATGGAAAAGGAACATAGAATTGATATGAGACTTTAAGCTTCATGAATTCTTTGGATTACGCTCATGTTTGTATGACGAGCAATAATACGCATATGTTTTATGGTTCAAGGGTTGGACTCCGAAAACGGAGTCCAAGATGCTTGTTATCAGGGGAAGAAGAGATTACAAGGAACCACGCTCAAGTATGATGGTATTTTGTTAAGTGTTGGATTCCGGAAACGAGATCCAACATGTATTGTCTCCATTGCTCTTACTCCTGGACTCCTCCCTACTGTCGAACAACTCCTCTATAAATGCCCCCACTCTCCAAAAATATAACATGCTTGGTTGATCCCAAAACGCCTCCAACATGGTCCTCTATGAAATCTCCCACAGGTGGCACAACTCGGATACCCTCTAACTCCTCTATTAAAAGATCTTCTGAACCTCTGACTAGTCCCTTTGTCAGATCCAACTAATGGTGCACTGGCAGTGCTATGCTATCCTAAATTCCTACTAGTTCCTCTACATGAAGGATAGAAACCACCATGCCTACTAGATGAGGCATTGGCTCTCCTAGATCCCCCAGTACTAGTAGACCATGAATGAGTAACTCCCCTCTTAACAAACCGACTCCCCTCTCCATGATGACTCTGTGATCGACTCTTTAACTCTCTCTTCCTTCTACCTTGTTCTATTACATCCTCCACCCTAAATGTAGTCTTTAGTAACTTCTTGAAGTTAGAAGTAGCAGCTCCCAATCCCAAACGAATATCTGTCCTTAGGCCCTGCTCAAATATGTAACATTTGTCTTTGGGATTTGCCACGACCTCCAATGCATACTTAGACAAGGTTGAAAAGCGAGCCTCATAATCATCCACTAACATCTCCTTTGTCTAAACCAAACTCATGAGCTCCATCTTCTTTCGATCCCGATATATTCTCGGGTTTTATAGGATCTCTTCACTGACTTCCACCAAGTTAGTGAATTGCCCTGGAATAAGAAAACAATGTACTACAACCATCTTTTTGATGTACACTCCAAACGATTTAAAGTTATCTTTGTTTGCTCTTACCATGCCTCAGCCTCCTCAAGATCTTTAGTACCTCAAAACTCTACTGCACCCATCTTATAGATCCCCTCATAGTTTCAATCTACCCCAGATCACCTCGGGCAAGAGCTGCAGTAATAGCCTACTGCATCATCTGTGGTGGTATTGGCACCTCTCCTCCTATCCTATTTGCTTGGGCGTCCCCCTGGTTCGACACATTCGAAGCATGGATCAAACTCCCCGATTCCTCATGTGACGCAGGGCCAACATTATCCTCTCCTGAAGCCATCCTAAAAGAGATAAGAACACATCATTAGTTTTTTTCACTCAATACATCCCTAGAAACGTAAACCCTCTCTGATACCACCTAATGTGACGCTTTCAAAAATTCATAAACCATAATTAACCAAATATTTCCTAAAACATATCATTAATCATCAAATTCTTTATTAGTTCCAAAAAAGAGAGGATTGTTTGCCAGATAAAAAAGTATTATACATAACACAACTACCGAAGCTGTCAAATTAAAAAAATACATCCCAAAAACTTTACACAAGTAATTTAGTGGCCCACCTATACTCCACTTGGTTTGTCCTGTACTCTGAGGTTATCAGTAATTACTCGTTCTCCTAAAAAAATAAAATGGCAAGGGGTAAACTGCCTATTCAGTAAAGATAACTAACCCTACCCTTAAAATCAGTAACTCCATAAATAATTATAAAACTTAGTCAGCTGATTAAATCATACATATAATACGCATATACACAACAACACTTAGTCTAATCCAAACAATTAACAAACATCTCAAATTTTTTTCCAAATTATTATTTACACAGATATTAATTATAATTGCCATTTATGTTTTATTCCAATATTTAACTGAATTTTCTGGGCCCAACTTACCCTACTATGCGTACATCCAATGGTCTGCCTGCTCATCTCATTAACATATCTCTCAAAAGTGAAAACGTAATTAAATATATAAATATCAGCACAAGGCACCTTAATTTCTCAATCTCTCTCAATACCCCGGTACTACTCCATCACCTAGCCATTGAAACAAGATATTCTAGGGACTTAAGATATCTTGATACCACTTCAGTGCCTATTCATTGACATAGGACATCCTCGGGACTCAAAATGCCTTGGTACCTACTCCACAAACAGATACCTAGCCACCACTCACTTATATAAACTCAACCTATCCATCTAAGGCCATCGAATGTAGCCTATCCTAGGCAAGCCACTGATTCTCAATTTTCACCAATTATTCACAATTTATTATCCACTAGTCTCTATTTAATTAAAATAGGCATTCCTAGAAGGCTCTGGAGCTGCTTCTATGGAACTTCAGTGTCTTCTGTTAATGGCACTTCGGTGTCTTCTGGGTTTTGGCACTTCGGTGTCTTTTGATAATGACACTTTGGTATCTTCTGTTAATGGTACTTTGGTGTCTTATGTTATTGGCACTTCGGTGTCTTTTGATAATGGCACTTCGGTGTCTTCTATTAATGACGCTTCGGTGTCTTCTGTTATTGGCATTTCAGTATCTTCTGTTAATAACACTTTGGTGTCTTCTTTTATTGGCACTTTGTTGCCTTCTGTTATTGGCACTTCAGTGTCTTCTGATAATAACACTTAGGTGTCTTATGTTAATGGCACTTTGGTGTCTTCTGATAATGGCACTTCAGTGTCTTTTGTAAAAGTCCCGTAACCCGCTTCTGTTTATGGATTTACAGTCTAACTCGTGTTGTGTTTTGATCTCCGATAAGCTTTGATAAGAATAAACAATATTTTGATTTGATGGGTTATCAACCTATTTTTGAAAATCAGTTCCATATTTTTGTATGTTCTGTTTTACTGTTAAATATGACTAACTTTGGCATGCGAAGGGTTTTTATTCATAAATGATATTCTATTATGAAATTATGTATGTTGAGATGCTTTTGTGTAAGCTATATGCTTAGCACGGTGAATTTGCCCCGTGTAGGTTCAGAGAGAAGGCGTAGGGACTGGGACAAGTCAACCGCAATGGCCAAAGGAGTTTGAGTTTTGTTTCGCTCAAAATGTACTTTGAGTTTGTTTTTGGACCTGTATCTGATGTATATGATTCCTGAATTTTTGTTTGAAGGTTTGTTATAACCTTAATTCAGGTTGGTTTTATGAAATTATGATATGCATTGTACGTTTGTTTGAGATTCTGGAATTGCATATATAAAGTGTTTCGTATGCTTCAGAATGTTTATTTTTGAATGTTATGCTTAATGTTTCGCATTCGGTTTGTTATGTTCTGTTTTGCGTGACGCTCGCAATATCCTCCCAGGGAGTATTAAGGCATCACATGAATTGAGTTGTGAAACATAATTGTTGCATTCTTTATAATAGACGGTACCTAGTTTTGAATGAATGTTAACTTGTGCACTTGATATCTCATTGAGTATTACTTTTGCTTCACTAGCTTGATGGCTTTTTATGCTACATTAACCAAAATACATCTCACCTTACCTTTGCCTACATTACAACCCTAGAAAAATCCTTTGATTTATGATTATGCATGTGATTTTTAGTGGTAGAGAAATGAATTGATATGTAAAGTTGTGGATTGTTTTGATCATGAATGGTGTTTGAGGGTACTTATGGAAATATCTTCTTTAAACATCTTTTGTCCAAGTCTACCTCTAGATTACTCAATTTCTAAGGGTAATAAATATTGATTGATCATATGTAGAAGCTTTAAATGTTGAGTTTTTACTTGGGTTTTTAATGTCATTTATCTTTACTTATGGCTATCTATTCTTAGGAAACATGAAAAATGAATAAAAGTTTTATTTTATGATTTTGATTTTGACGATTTGCCCGAGAACGGTTAAAGGCTAAATGTGGGAGAACTTACTATGTGTTTAAATTTTGATTCGTTTGGTATACTACACTTAGTGATTAAAGCCTTAGAAATGCTTAAGATACTCACTTTGACTCATTTGTGATTTTATGCACAATTCGGAAGCAAAGGAGTTAAAGTGAATCGAAAGCATGATAATATATGAGCCATTTTTCAAAGATTAATTTTCACTTGTCTTCATGGAGTAAGAAGAAGAAAAATTAAAAGATAAGAGGAAGTTAAGAAAAATGGAACACAAAGAAGAAGAATCATAGAAAGCAATGCACGTGTATGTTTTGCTATGAAAAAACATCAATTTAATGGAGTAGAAAATGGCAGCAAATTAAGTATGAAACGACAACAGCTGGTGAGGAGCAAAGGGGCCAAAATGACATTACGCATGCAGGGTAGATGTCTGCGTTAAACGCAGAAAACTTCTGCATTCAATGCCTAAATGCATGGTCTGTGTTCAACGCCTAAATGCATGGTCTGCGTTTTGCTAAAAATGCAGTAAAAGAAGAGGAATGTTAACAGTAGCTTGGACACAAGATTAATTCATCATATCAATGAATAGGAGAGGGGCACGAAATAGAAGGTTATCTTTTTCATTTTTTTCACCATCGAAGCATGGAGAAGATGGCTCACGCTTGGAACATAAAAATGGAGATGGAAGGCTAGCTTCTGGATGCCGGTTTAATAGGAATATCGATACCAAGTCATGGTTAAGCTATTTTTTATCATTTTAAGGTTGTAATTTCTTTTCAGATTGTTGTGTTTTTGGTGTTGATTTGATTGGGTTTTGGAATGAATGATCTTAATACGTTATTTTGATTGTTTTATTTCAAACCTATTACTAAAACATTGACTGTAATCTGTAATAGTTATTTTTAATGTTTGTGAGTAGCATCTAATGATCCAATATCGTTAGGAACAACATAATTTAGGTTAGATAAGCCAAACGCGTGAGGTTACTGCTTATATTGATCGTTTTCCACTTTGTAATGAGGCTGCCAAATTAAACCTAGAGATCATATCGTAGGTTATTCGGTAGTTAGGTTTAATTAATGATCGTTTCTTGATTAAATAAAGCCTAATAGAAAACAAAGATTGGGAGAGTATTCTATTAATCTCATATTGAAAATCCAAATAGAGTTGTAAAGATGTTAGGATGATGAAATATGCTTGATTATGTTTAGGCCGAGATTGAACCTAGAACTAGATCTTACATATATTCAACAATTTGATCATTTTCGATTGCTTGTTTTAATTTGTTTTTGATGGTTTAATTTTACTTTAATTTCTAAATTGCTAAAAAAAAAAAACCTTTTATATTTTCCTTGCATCAATTAACTTTGGTTACGAAAATTAACTGAACATTCCCTATGGATTCAATCCCAACTGACCCTAACTACAAATTTTAGTGTGCAGATTTAGGTAAATTTTATAGCGTACTCGAAGGATATTGTAATGATAAAAGGATATTGTAATAATACATTTCATCAAAGAAGCTTTCTCGTAGGATTAGTTGTATTTGCATAGTAGGTTGACAATATAACCACTCAATTGGGGCAAGTATATGACAGCTTTGGAACAAAGGTTTAGAGAATCGTTATTTGACTATCTAGTGGGGGAATTGAAGAAGTTAAAGAGGAAACCATTATGAAACAATATTATATAAAGTTTATTTTTTGCATGAATTCTTCATTTTAAAAACATAGTTGGTGATTTTATTTTTAAAGAATTTAAAGATCGAAATTATTCACCGAATGAAGTTGTTTAATCCAAGGAACCTCTAACAAGAATATAACATAGTTAAGAAGTAGG
Source organism: Erythroxylum incrassatum (assembly GCA_026546855.1). Taxonomy (NCBI): domain Eukaryota; kingdom Viridiplantae; phylum Streptophyta; class Magnoliopsida; order Malpighiales; family Erythroxylaceae; genus Erythroxylum; species Erythroxylum incrassatum. Next base: position 14,619,065 of record JANVCL010000007.1, read on the forward strand.
AGTTAGTGTTTCAACATTGTTATGCAATTTATAGGACCAATTGGAGGAATCATCGATAAGATAAGGGATATCTCAAGCTCTAAGATTACAACAAGGGTTATTACCTAAACTATACTCAGTGAGTAGTAAGTTAGAGGTAACAGAGGCAACCAATAGTAAGGAGATTGATTATTGAAAGGCTAAGAGGCTATGCTTTTGGTGTGATGAAAAGTTCACACCTAGGGCATAAATATAAGAAGAAACATTTTCACATATATGTAATACAAGAGGTGTAGGACATAATTGTGAAATATGATGGAGAAGAGGAGATGTCAGATTGTTCACATGTCATTTCTATGCAAGCTATGACAAGTATTGCAATTGTTCAATATAAACAAATAAAAGGGAGAGGTTATTTTTATGGAAGAGTGGTCCATATATTCATTGATGGAGGTAGCACTCATAATTTCAACGATGAGGATTTAGTTGAGAAAGTAATGTTAGACGACATAAAACATGTAATGGTCATTATTGGAAGAGGGATGAGGATTTGATGTAATCAAAAGTAAAAGAATGTGAAGTGGATGATAGATAGTCATTCGTTCCATTCAAATTCTCTAATGAATAAGATTAGGAGAAGTGTTATAGTATTAGGGGTTCAATGTTTAACTACTTTGAATTATATATATTTTTAAAATACAAGAATGGTAATGATGTTTGATTTGCAAGGAGAAAGCCCAAAGTTGTACAATGACTTAAAAAAAGGAATAAAATGTTTATCAAGGAGATAATTTAGGAAAATATAAAAGATGTCGATCTCGATATTATTTGTAATTGTTTATTACTGAATCATTCAGCAAAAATGTAATAGGAAGAATGAAATATGAAGTTCAATACCTAAAGATGTAAGTGGAAAAAAGGAAAGGAAGTATGAAAAATCAATAACTTATCCAGGAGTTATTAGAATAATATGATGATACCTTTTTTAAACTAGATAGTTTACCACCCTAAAAGAAAGCATGATCATCTAATTATTTTGAAAGAGGGCATTGAGGTTATCAATATAAGACCTTATAGATATATGGGGTTATAGAGAGAAATTAAAGAGCTAATCAAGAAAATATTGAAGCAAGGTGTTATTCAAGAGAGTGTTAGCCATTTTTCATTACTTGTAGTTTTAGTTAAAAACAAAGATAATTCGTAGAGAATGTAAGTGATTTATAAAGTCCTAAGTAGGTGCACAATGAAAGATAAGTTTATGATTCCCCTCTTATTGATGAATTAAGAGGAGTCATCTTCTTTTCCAAGTTGGACATAAAAGTAGGTTATTATCAAATTCGTATGTTTAAAGGTGACATTTAAAAGATTGCTTTTATAACTCATTAGAGGCATTATGAAGGTTATGCCTTTTGGATTAAACAATTCGCCCAAAACTTTTCAAAGTTTATGAACTTCATATTCAAACCATACTTGAGTAAGTCTATATTGGTATTTTTAACAATATTATAGTTTATAAATCTTATTTATATAAACATTTGAATTATCTTTAATAAGTATTACATATTTTGAGGGATCAACAATTGTTACTGAAAAATCTAAATGCTTATTTAGAGTAAGGAAGGTTGAATACCTTAATCATTTCATCATTACAATATGAGTGGTTATAGATCTAAGGAAAATTTTAATAGTCTAATAATGGTCAATTATAGTAATACTAAACAATAACTCAAAGGAATCCTTAGGTTAATAAGTTATTATACGCAATGATTAAAAAATCAAATCAATTAAAAAAATTTAGTTCAATTTTCAATTTTTTGGTTTGAATTACTTTAATAGCACTTGTTAAAAATTGATCAGTTTATTAATTAATTGGTCAATTTTGTAAACTAATCGATTTTTATAAACTAATTAATTTCTATTTAATAGCCTTCATTTGGAATTAAACTTTAAAATAAGGATAATCTCTTTCAATCATATTTCAAATTATTCAATGTTATTCAATATTTAACTAGTGTTATGATAGTTTAATATCGGTTGAGCCTTTTAAACCTCAAAGCTTTTATCTTATCGATTTAACTTCTCGTTCAATTTTTAAAACATTGATTATAGATGATTCATTAAATCATTTAGGTAAGTAAACAAACCATTGATATAATTATTAAAGGAAAATACATTTAGATGGCAATAAGAAGTTGATAATGCATTTAAAGTCAATTTGGTATCTTCTCATATCTTGGCTTTGTCTAACTTTATTAAGGTGTTTGTAATTGAGGTTGATGATAGTGTTGGTGGATTGGGAGTTGTCCTAATGTAAGATGGACATCCTATGGAATATATAAGCAATGTTTTATTTGAGAAGTATTGATTTCTATCTATGTGTGAGGAAGAACTATTGCATTTGGTATTAGCTATTAGATATTGGTGTCATTATTTAATAAGTAGGAAACATATGGTTCAAATTGATTATAAGAGCCTCTAATACTTGATTAGAAAAATACCACTATATTTCAACAAACTTGGTTATCTAAGTTAGTTGGAATTGAATTTTGAAAAAAAAATACAAGAAGGTGTGAACAACACAAAAAGTAATAGTTTGTCAAAGCTTGACGTTAGAGAGTTCTATATCATGTTGATTTCACAAATTCAAAGTTCTTTATTGTAAGAGATTAAGAAAAGTTGGGAAAATGATAGTTCTTTGCAATAATTAATTCAAAGGTTGAAATTTGAAAGATATTAAATTCCTTTTATACATATTGAAGTTAATATGCCATTATCGGAGAAATTATTTATCAATTCCATGTTTTAGTTACAAGAATCCATTTAAGTTATTTGGTCACTTATAAGAGATTGAATTTGTAATTTTAACAGAAAAAGATGAACAACTACATAAAGGAATTCAACATGCAATGTTATATTTTTCAATGAAACAAAAATTAAACTTTGGCATCATCACTAAAGAAGCTTTAGCCATTACCAATTCCTTACCAAAATTGGATTGATATTAATATGAATTATATAGAAGGTTTGCCTAAATATGAAGGTTATAAAGTTATTATTATAGTCATTAATCAATTGAAAAATGATGTTCATTTCATCCCTGTATCTTATCACTATTCAGTGACTAAAGTAGCTTCCATTGATATCTATTTTGTTTACAAATTGTATGGTACAAATATCACTGTTATTAGTGATAAGGATCTCATTTTCTTGGGCACTTTTTAGCAAGAATTTTTTTCACTTTAAGGTGTCTCTTTGCCTTTGTTATTTATTTACCATCCTCAAATTGATGGTCAAATAGAGTGCTTAATCAAACTTTAGAGACGTATTTGGATCGTATGGTAGGTGATTTTCCTTAACAATAAAGTACATGGCTTCTTTTGGTACGACTGGTGATATAATACTATATTATATATCACCATTCAATATTCTCCTTTTAAGGCATTATATGGTTTTATACCTCCAGTTTAGATTTCTTATTTGGCTTATGACTCTAAGGTGTTAATGGTGGATCAAAATTTGATGGATAAAGAAGCTTCCCTTCACCTTGTCAAATTTTCTAGCATTTGTGCTCAATATTGTATAAATCAATTGATGGATAAAAAGCATTTCTAATCATGTCTTTGAAGTGAATGACTAGATTTATGTTAAGTTTCAATCTTATTGTCAAATAAGTGTGCATCATCGAAATAATTAGAAGTTTTCTTCCTTTTGTTTTTGGACGATTTAAGGTTTTACAATGCTCAGACAAGTTGCTTACAAATTTGATTTGTCCGAAAGATCCAAGATTCATAAACTTTCCATATTTATCAGCTTAAGAAATATGTGGTGGATATTTTGAAAATTTATTCTCATCTTTCTTCCTATGCTTAGTTTATTACAAGAAATCGATCGCTATTCTTGATCGATGTATGATTCATTGATTAAATAAATTTACTATTCAAAAATTAGTTTAGTGGTCTATAAACAATCTTGCGAATATTGCGTGGGAGTTTTTTTCTTATGATTTATCAATAACTTGTACAAAATATTTCTTATAATTTAGTGATAGATATTTTAATTACTTGTAGTTTTGCTTTGACTTATTCCAATTTTGCATATATTTCTTCTTATCTTATACCCTTCCAAATGTGTATAAATTTAATATACTACTCCACAAGAAATACAAGAAAACTTAATCCTAATTTATATACTTTATCATAGCATCAGAGCTTGTATTTGATTTAGTACATTAGCATTTTTTATAGCACCACTCTTTTATCACAAACACAGAAGACATCCTTTCAACACAATCACATAAAATATAATTTTGACTTTCCCTACAAACACACAGGCAAATACAATCGCTGATTGTAATTCACCTTCTTTTTCATTCAATCATATTACAATTTTCTTAACCACATAATTAGACTTCTCTAATTACCTCATGTGGCACAATCAAGTTCAAGCAATTCTCATCATCCATCACCTTCACAAAGCTTCATACAAAATTATGTATTCACGAATAAATCCTTTTAGCATATCACTCTTTAGTAGCACATAACATGGCTCTCACAGTCTCCTAAATTGGCTGACACCCCTCTTATGCATTTGGAAATCGCGGTCAGTTCCAGAGGACAAAGAGGAATACAATCCTCTTACCCTTTTAACCCTACCTCTAGTTTAACCTTTGGGTTGGCATCTCATAAGCCACCAATACTCTCAAATGGATCACATGGACTTATATTCTCCCCTGGATCATATGGCTCAACCTCTTATTTTAGTCCTTAAAATACTTCCAGCCACCAGTTAGCCTATAGTCAAGCCCAAAATTATACTTAAGCCTATATTCCACCTAATTATCATTTTAACTTACCTAACTCCTATAATAAACCGCCAATTTAATGCCAAATTTATTAGAAATAGGGACATATTGTTGCTTTCAGTATTCTGAATCCCAAAATCATCTACTTAAACCTTTATTTAATTCTCATACTCTCCCTATGGCCTTCACTACCTTAAATATTCAAGCTCCTCCTGACAAGTCACAATTTTCCTCCAATATCATTATTTAATGGTTACCTAACATTGGTGTTACCATTTACTAATAGTTTAGTTGTTCCCTATTTTACTACTAATCTAATCTCTTTAGCCAAATTATAAACAATAATTCTTGCCTTATTGCATTTAACCCTTTTTGATACATTATGAAAGACCTCAACACTAAGATACCACTATTTGCAAGTTCGATCCACAATAATCTCTATCCTCTAAAGATACCTCTCTACTTCAAAAATCATGTTGCTCTGACTTCACTTATGCTCTACAGTCTTTGGCATCAACATCTTGGTCATCCTTATTCATTTACTATTTCTAGGTTATCTCATCTTTTTTATAAAATTAATTGTCAAACATGATTGTATATCTTGTTTTAAAAGGAAAAGTACTAGAATTTTAATTTCCTTATCTTCTCGTATCTCTGTTAGCCCTTTATAAATCATTCACTGTAACCTGTAGGTACCCCTACTCTTTCTCTTTTTGGCTTGTGATATATTTCTTTTGTTTATATTAATGATCCCAATTGTTATACATGGGTATTTTCCCTAATCTAGAATTCTAATGCTCTTTCTAACTTCTAAACATTCAAAATAACAGTTAAAAATCTTTTTCTAACATTATTAAAATATTTCCATGTGATAGAGCTTCTGAACTTGTCAAAAGTGCTTTTGCTCACTTTCTTGCTTCTCATGGCGTCACCTATTATATATCTTACTTTATAGTCCTTAATAAAACGCCATCATTGAATGATCACTAACACTAGTCTTATCCTCCTTATTGATGCCTCATTTCTATTTTTTTATTATGAAGTATTTTTACTATTTTTATCTCATCAATTTGATACCTACCCTATTCTTCACCATAAGTCCCTTATAAGCTTCTTTTTCTCATCAAACCAAATTTCTCTCGTCTTTATATTTTTGGAAATGTGTATTTTCCATTTTTAGGTTACGCTTATTTTTAAAAAATTTCTCCCAATTACATACCATATGTCTTTGGCTATTCCTCTAACTATAAATTTTATCGTTGTTCTGATCCTTACACTTTTAAACTCTATATCTCTCATTATATTAGCTTCCTTGAGCATTACTTTCCTTATGCCACCCCCTCCTCTTTCTTCCTTACCTTCTTTTTTTGATGTCACATTACCCTTTTTCAACTTCTTCTCAATCTCTCCCCTTCACCTTTACCTCTTCCTCCTTATCTTCTTATTCACGTTTTAGATCACTCACATGTGCGATAACACTCATATTCCTAGTAACTTTTCTAATTTTATGACTTACTTTACCATCATCTATAATCCATCTATTTATGATCACATTTCCTTAACCCAAACTAATAAATGTTCTCACTAGTGATAAGTCATGCTTGACGAGTTCAAGGTTTTTTTAATCAAAATCATACTTGGATTCTTGTTCCTTCACCCTTTAATTCTAATATTATTAATTCTAAATAGGTATTTCACATTAAATGGAACCCTAAAGGTACCATTGGACATTATGAAGGTCGTCTAATTACCAAAAGGTATCATCATGATTGAAGTGATGATTATATAAATACCTTTAATCCTATTATCAAACCTACCATTATTTGTATTATCCTAACTCTTGCTCGCACTAATAATTGACATGTTCGTCAGCTTGTTGCCAATAATACCTTTCTTTATAGTCATTTATAAGAACTAATGTTTATGTCCCAAGCTCCCAGTTTTATTAATCCTCATCATCCCTTTTATGTTTATCTTATTTAAAAAGAGCTCCATATTATCAAACAGGTTCCCTATGCCTGGTTTCGTCACCTCAATCAAAAACTATAAACTCCATTTTACTATTATCAAATCAGACACGTCCCTCTTTATCTACTTGACCTTAACTTATACAACATATGTCTTAGTCAATATGGATTACATCTTACTCATTGGTTCTTCTTTATCTTTCATTAATTCCCTCATTCATGATCTCAATATCACCTTCTTTGTCAACGATCTTGTTCCTTTTCATCACTTCCTCGGTATTGAATCCATCAACACACCCAAATGTATTATACTACCTAGACTCAATACACTAAAGATCTTCTTCATCGAACAAGATTTGATACCTCCAAACCTGCTGCCACACCTCTTACACCTACTTTTCCCTCTCCAAAAATCGTAGCCATCCCCTTCTTAATCTTACTAAGTATCAAAGTATTATTGGTGCTTTTCAATACTTTCTGTCTTACTTGCGTTAACATCCAATTTGTTATCAATAAAGTTTCTTAATGCTTAATTTCCTTACTAATATTTACTAGATTGCGTTTAAAAGAATTGTACAATACCTTCACTTTACTACCACTCACGGTATTTATTTCACTCGCACCAATTTTCTTACCTTATAAGATGATAACTGGGTTGGATGCCTTGATGACTGACACCCTACTTCTGGCTACTACATCTTCTTTGGTGCTAATCTTATTTCTTAGAATGTCAAGAAACATTCTATTGTAGCCAGATCTATCAATGAGGTTGAATACATGAGTATTGCCCTTTTTATTGTTGAACTATGTTAGATCATGTTTCTCTTTGGTATGACAATCTTAGGGCTACATTCCTTATCGCAGATCGAATCTGTTATGTTTGTATTGTTAGTTTATGCCCTTGCATCCAATCATCTAAATGCAGTTTGATGTATGACATCGCTGTTTATTGATGAAAAAGGCATTCTTTATCTTTTGTATTACGATAATTACATTTGATAATTTAATATTGAAGATACTGGAATAATTATTGCGTAATTGAAATTATGATGAAATTATAATTGTGAGATTCAATTTACATTTATGTAATATTCCTAAATGTTCCTAGTTGCAGTTTCATCAAAATGGGATATTGTTGAAACGATAAAACTAGCATACATTATGTTTCTTTCTTATAAAGAAAGTAATTGGTCTTATAAATCAAAGTATGAAGATACTTAAACTAATGTGTGGGTGCTTATTAGAGAATAAGTCACTAAACTGACTCGACTATGAGAATCCCAAATAGAATATTACTTATGTTTCAGTGGATTTTCTTATAATGATGGCTGTATAATTGATTCTTAGACTTGAGGTTACTAAGGTATCTCATATGGGAATTAATGTGTTTTGATGCTACTTATAAACTATCCTAGAATAATTCAGTCTATAGTATTTGGATGCAGTATGAACTATATAGAGATAACTGAGTAACTCAACAAAAGATTCGTCACTATAAAGTAATCAGAAAGAATATTCTACTGTTCTTGATTAGTAGTGATCTATGGAATTCTCTTGCCAGAGTGAATTGACATTTGAAAAGATGTTTTCAAATTTCAATTATAAATAAACTACTAATTAGCTAGAACCAATGTGATTGGACCAAAAGAGTAGATACTATATCGATACTCTATTCAATTGGAATATTGGATGATGAAAGGATTAAAGTATACATCATAACCATACATGGATAGGTTAAGTTAAACCACTTTGACATTCCTAATATTTTAGGCGGTCATGACATGTTGTTAGATGTCAATCTTGATCCATGATTGTAAATTGTTTAATTGGAGAAATAAATATAAATTGAAAGAATTTTTAATTTATCTAATTCTAATTGATAATTAGAATTATAATTTAAAACCATTGCCAATGTACATTAGGAACATAATGGGTCACACATCAAAGGGCAATTTGTGAAAGAAAATTCAATTAAGTTGGATTTAATTATAAACTTTGAGAAACTTTATGTATCAAATATGAGATATTTGATTTCATTAAAATTAAATTAACTAAAATTACGCTTAGATTTTAATTATAATTAAATAATTTAATTTTAATAAAATTAAAATTTCTAATGATTTTTTTATTAATAGGAGAATAAACAAAGAAGTTGGTGCTTCTTATTCTTCCTCTCAAAAGTTTAGAAATTACTTTGGTGGATACCATTATAGGCTGGACGATTGAACAGTTTGTGGTTGACATGGTAAAGAATTTGTTCAAAGATTTCAATTGGAAACGCAAAAAAGGTATGATTCATTCTTTACAATTCATGTTTTTATTCAAGTTTTACAATTATCAAGATTCTATTGGAATCCGTAAAATTTTGTTTTCTGTTGTGTCCATGATTTGATCACTGTTAAATTCTAATAGTGATATCAAAGCATCCGTTAATTGTTTAATTTGGGTTATGTACTTGATTGCTATTGATTTTGATAAATATTAAGGTTTTTTCACTACAATTTTTGTCTTGCTTTCAAATGACCTTTCACGTGCTTATGAAATTTTGTTAATACATGTATGTTTGTTCTAGAAAAGGCATACGATCTCATTGAAAATTTTCAAATTACAATCTCTCCTCCCATTCTTGCTAAAAACTGTTGTCTACTTATGCATTTTTGCATTTAGAAATTGTAAAAATCATATTGCTTGGTGTGTGATATTTCTAGCAAGTGGTTGTGTTTTTCTGCCTTATGTTTCTTGAATCAGATGGATGATAATCATCCATCTATGGGGGAAAGCAAATGGGTCGTTGTAAGCACCACTAGCTAGCATCTTTAGCCAAGATGCTAAGCGTCGCTCGACACCACTTGTTGGGACCCGATCTCGGGACCGGACCCCAACCGGATAAGAACGAAAAACGGAAACGAAAATAAAGTGGCGGAACAAATCAAATGGATCTTATGATCAAAGCTGTTGGACCCCGCTTCCGGAACCCAACTCTATTGCGAAACACAACACCTCGAACGTGGCTAGGACCCCGAAAGGTTTTTTCATTGAGCCTTTAAAAGACATTATCAATTCATGTT
>JANVCL010000007.1:14658784-14670901 GCA_026546855.1 Erythroxylum incrassatum
AATGTAGTAAAGCCCAAAGGAGGTGTTAACAAGAAGAACAATGACAAGGGGTACATGTTTTCACTGTGGAGTCAACGAACATTAGAAAAGGAACTGCTCACCTTATCTTGCTTCCCTGAAAGATAAAAAAGATTAAGGAATCTATCTCTTCAGGTACATTTATGATTGAGATCAATCTTTCTACTTCTGTTCCACATACTTGGGTATTAGATACTAAATGTGGTTCTCATATATGTAATAACATGGAATAGATTGTTGAGGAAAGGTGAAGTTGATTTGCGTGATGGCAATATAGCAAGAGTTGGTATATTAACTGTAGGAACTTGTAGTTTAGCTTTTTCCTTTTAGCATTATATTAGAACTTAATAATTGTTATTATGTTCCTGTTATTACAAGAAACATCATTTCTATTTCTATTTCTTATTTGGATTTGATTGGATTTGCCTTTATTATTAATAATAACATCTGTTTTTTTTATAAAGATGATGTTTATTATGGATCTGGATTAGTTACAAATGGATTGTATGAGTTAGATCTTGAAAGGCCAATTCTTAACATAAAGAAAGTTAAATGAATAAAATCCATCTTATTTATGGCATTATAAGTTAGGTCATATCAATAAAACTAGAATCTCGAAGTTATATAAAGACGGATATTTGGATCCTTTTGATTATGAATAATATGAAACTTGTGAATCTTGTTTATTGGGAAAAGATGACCAAGCTACCCTTTAGTGGAAAGGGACAAGGTGCTAGTGAGTTACTAGAATTAATACATTCAGATATATATGGACCTATGTCCACTAGTGCTTGAGATGGATACTTGTATTTCATTATGTTCACCTGTGATCATTCTAGATATAGTTATGTGTACTTAATGAAGCAAAAGTCAGAATCTTTTGAAAAGTTTAAGGAATCTAAAATTGAGGTTGAGAAACAAACTGGTAAAATTATTAAGACACTTAGATCGGATTGAGTTAGTTAATACTTAGATCACGAGTTTTTTGGTTACTTAAAAGAGAATGTGTTCTCTCACAATGGACTCCTCTTGCAACTCTACAACATAATGGAGTTTTTGAGAGAAGAAATCGTATGCTATTAGATATGATACGTTCCATGATGAGTCATACAGTCCTTCTTATCTCCTTTTGGGGATATGCCATTGAAACTGCTATTTACCTTCTAAATAGAGTTTCGTCCAAATCGGTTGACAAAACATCATATGAGATATGGATTGGTAGAAGACCAAGATTGACATACTTAAAGCTTTAGGGATTTGATGCTTATGTAAAGCATGCAATATCTGATAAACTTTAAGATAAATAAGATAAATGCAAATTTGTGGGGTATTCGAAAGAGAGTTTTAGATATCAATTTTATTATCCTGTTGAGCAAAAGGTGTATGTCTCAAGACATGCTACATTCTTAGAAAGTGAATTTATTCTCAAAGAAAGTAGTGGAAGTCAGGTTGGATTTAGTGAAGTTCAAGAGCCACAGAGACATATCGAGATGGAACAAGAACCTCAAGTTGATACATATGATGTACAACTGAGAGTTCAAAAGAGACATAGTCTGGGACACACTAGTAGGACACATTGTCCCCTAACTAGATTAGATATACGTATAGAATAGGGGAAGGGTAATGTATCACTTATACATGATGAGCTTGCTAATTTTAAAGAAGCAATGTTTGGCATTGTTTCTTTAAAATGATATGAAGCTATGAGATCCAAAATGGAATCCATGTACACTAATCAAGTATGGACTTTGGTGGATGCATCTGATGGTATTGTACCTATTAGATGCAAGTGGGTTTTTAAGAGAAAAAAAACTAACATGTATGTTAATGTACATACATACAAAGTAAGGTTAGTGACTAAAGGTTACAAAAAAAACAAGGAGTTGATTTTGATGAAACCTTTTCGTCGGTAGCTATGTTAAAGTCCAAAAGGATCTTATTGGCTATAGTTGCATATCATGATTATGAGATCTAGCAGATTGATGTCAAAATTGCATTTCTTAATGGAAATTTGTAGGAGGATGTACATATGACGCAACCCGAAGGTTTTTAATCTAAGAAATTTCCTAATCAAGTATACAAGTTGCAACAATCCATTTATGGACTTAAACAAACATTATAGAGTTGGAACATTCATTTTGACGAGACAATCAAAGAGTTTAAGTTTATAAAAAAATGTGGATGAACCATGTGTCTATAAGAAGGTTAGTGAGAGTACAATCGTTTTCTTAGTGTTATATGTGGATGACATATTGCTAATTGGAAATGACATCCCTATGTTATAGTCTGTAAATATTTGCTTATTTAAGAATTTCTCCATGAAGGATATGGGAGAAGTAGCCTATATTCTGTTAATAAAAATCTATAAAGATAGATTAAAAAGGTTGCTTGGGCTATCCTAATCCACATATATAGGCAAAGTTCTAAAGAGGTTTAGCATGGCTAATTCCAAGAAGGGGATTCTTGCCTGTGTTGCATGGGATTTCTCTCACATAGAGTATGTGTCTAAAGACATAAGCGGAGAGAGATAAAATAAATTGTATTCCATATGCTTCGTCAATTATACCAATCATGTATGTGATGCTATGTATGAGACTAGATGTCTCGTATGCTTTGAGCATAATGAGCATGTTTCAAGCCAATCAAGGTGAGTGTCACTGGACAATTGTGAAAAAAAATCTTACAGTACTTGAGAAGAACTAAATATGTTTTCTCGATTTATAGAGGAGCTAAACTAAGAGTTCAAGGATATTCAGATGCTTGTTTCCAGTCAGATCCTGATGATACCAGATCACAATCAGGGTACATCTTCATAATTAATGGTGGTGTGGTAAGTTGGAAGAGTTCCAAACAACCAACCGTTGTAAATTCAATGACTGAGGTAGAGTATATTTCAATGTCAGAGGTCATAAAGGAAGCGATTTGGATTAAGAAGTTCATAACTGAAATTGGAGTGGTTCCTAGCATTGTTGAGCGTATAGTATTGTACTGTGACAACAACAATGCTATTGCACAGGCAATGGAACCAAGGTCTCATCAATGGTCCAAACATGTACTCAGGACGTTTCACTTGATCAGGGAGATAGTGGAATGAAAAGACATAGTGTTGGAGCAAGTTCCCACTAAAGAAAATATTGTCGATCCTCTCACTAAGTCACTATCTCAAAAGAAACATGATCAACATATGGATGGATATGGTATTAGATACATAGGTGATTGGCTTTAGTGCAAGTGGGATATTGTTAGTTTATGCTCTTGTAGCCAATCATTTGGATGCAATTTGATATATGACATTATTGTTTATTAATGAAAAAGGCATTCTTGATCTTTTGTATAAAGTTAATTACATTTGATATTTTAATATTAAGATAAAATTCCTGTAATAATTACTACGTATTTGAAATTATGTTGCAATCATAATTGTGAGATTCAATTTACATCTACTTATTATTCCTAAATATTCTTAGTTGTAGTTTCATCAAAAAGAGATATTGTTGAAACGGTAAAACTAATATATATTATGTTTCTTTCTTATGAAGAAAGTAATTGATCTCATAAATGAAAGTATAGATTAAACTAATGTGTGGGTGATTATAGAGAATAAGTCATTCAACTAATCCTACCATGAGAATCCCAAATAGAATATTACTTATGTGTTTGTGGATTTTCTTATAATGATGGTTGTACAATTGATCCTTAGACTTGAGGTTACCAAGGTATCTCATGTGATGTTGCTTATGAACTGTTATAGGATAATTCAGTTGGCGGTACTTAGAGGCAGTATGAACTATATGGAGATAGTTGAGTAAGTTAATAAAGAAGTCGTCATGCTATGGTAATTAGAGAAAATATTCTACTGTTCTTAATTAGTAGTGATTTATGGAATTTTTTGGTTAGAGTGAATTGACATTTGAAAAGATGTTTTCAAATTTCAATTATGAATCAATTATTAATTAGCAAGAATAAATGTTATTGGACCAAAAAGTTAGACATTATATCCATACTCTATTCAATTGGAATATTGAATGACGAAAGGATTAAATTATACATCATAACTATGCATGGACAAGTTAAGTCAAATTACTTTAACATTTCTAATATTTTGAATAGTCATGACATGTTGCTAGACGTCAATATTAATTTATGATTATAAATTGTTTAATTGAATAATTAAAGATAAATTAAAACTTTTGGATAATTAAAGATAAATTAAAAGAAGTTTTAATTTATCTGATTCTAATTGTGAATTATAATTATAATTTATAATCATTGTGAGTATATATTGGTAACCTAACGGGTCACACATTAAGGAGTAATTTGTGAAAGAAAAATCAATTTAATTAAGTTGAACTTAGTTATAAAATTTGATAAACTTTAGGAACCAAATATAAGATATTTGATTTTATTAAAATTAAATTAATTATAATTGTAATTATTATTTTATTTTATTCTTGGGACAATCCTGCGGTTGTAACTGTGAGCGAGAAGATGTAATCTCCTCCTCCCATAAGCTCCAACTAATTTTCCCCAATTATATAGTATAGTAGGCATTAGAAGTAGTGAATCATCGTATAGCTTTCTGGTAATCCTGTTATTGAGAAGGCAGTGCTAATAAGCATATACACAAGTAAATCCTATTTATAAGTGCATAACGCCACTGATACAGCAGTCTTGTTGACTAATGAAGGTATCTACAAACCCACAAATAAAAATTTCTTTTCTAGCCATTCTTGACAGCCATAACCACAACAATCAATCAATCACCAGTGCACAACCAACACTTACAAATGAAACAAATAGGGTTGACAATTCAAAGAAAGCCTTTTACACATAAGAACACCATATGTATACAATCCACACCAGTAGAAGTTCGCTAGTATTTTTTCATAGCTATCCAAGTTATTTGACTTTAATATCACCCTTGGCATCATCAGATGGGAGAGATTTGGGGGTAGGAGATTTCCCAGTGATAGCTTTCTTTGCCTTTATAAGAGAATGTTTCATCTTTGTCAATATATTATTTGAATGCTTTTGAGTAGGCTTGGCTGGAACTTCTGATGGCAGGTCCTGCGATGTTTTTGAGTCATCACCATCCTTGGTAGCAACCTCCAAGTCTTTTACTTCAGATTTTACAACCTCAGTGTGCTCGTTCTCCAAGGTATCTTCACTGGTTTTTGCAGCTTCATTGTCTGGCTTCACATCTTCAGCTCCATCTGTGTCTACTAAACCTATTCTAATGTTCTCTTTATAGCCTTCTAAAGCTGGAACTTCAACATCTTCACAAACTTTCTCACTCTCCATTGATCTTTCGGCAACTTCAGTATTGGAAAGACTCAGTTTAACATCTTCCAACTTGTTAAGCTGAGGTACGTCTTCATTTCTCTCGACATTCTTGGCCTCAACTGCCACAACCTGTTTCTCTCCCCCTATCTTCTCCGCGTCCACCAATACCTCCTTTAGTGGTGGCACTTCGACTGTATCCGTTTCGTCAATTCCCCTATCTTTATCCTCTTTGCTAATCTTTTCTTCAATGGAAATTGGAGGAGAACTTTCTGTTTTCTCTGCCTGTAATTCAGCTTGAATCTCATCAATAGTTGAAACAACTGATTCTGCAGTTGCGCCAGTTTCTCCTATAACGGTTTCAACTTCCTTGACTAATGTCTCACATTCCGTTTTGTCCGTTTGTAAATCATCTTGAACCTCCTCAGTTGTTGAAACAACTGGTTCTGCAATCGCACCATTTTCTCCTGTAACGGTTTCAACTTTCTTAATCGATGTGTCACCTTCAACTTTACCCACCAATTCCCTTTCGTTGTTCAGTGCTTCTCCCTCAGTTACACACTTTGGATCAGCCTCCTCATTTGTAATCTCAACTTGGTCAGTAACTTCAGTTTGTCCCTCTGATTTTGACTCCACGTCAGAGACAGTTGGCTCTGATTTTTCATCACTAGACGTAATCTCAACTTGTTTATCTGAGTCAGATTGTAACTCAGGCTTTTCATTGCCTTCAGTATCTACTGATTCTTGATGTTTACCTTGTTTTGTTACTTCAGATTGTTCCTCCAATCTGACCTCGGGTTCAGAAGGTACATGTTCTGATTCATCACCAGCTAACTCTGATTCTTCAACATGTTTTGGCACAACTGTTCCCGATTCTTCAATTGGTAGAGTTTCCACTAGTTCTTTTGGTTTCTCTATAGCTTCAACTGCGCCTGTTTTATCTTCTTGTTCAGCAACTTCAGATTTTTCCTCTGCTTTAACTTCGACAGCTATTGGTTCTTCTGGTTTCTCAACTTGTTTGGACACTACTGAATCTTCAACATCATTCGACAGAACCGCCTCTGATTTGTTGACATGAGAAACAACTGATTGTGCTAATGGAATGTTCGTCGTTTCAATTGATGATTCTGTAGCATTAACATCATGAGTATTGTCCTTGTCGACTTTCTCCGGTGACGCATCTTCTGGTTTCTCTATTGTTTCTCTGACAACATACTCTGCAGATGACTGTTCATCAACAGGTTGGCTAATAATCACATCTGCTTCTGGACCTGCAGTCAAAGAAGCAGGAGTTGAGGCCTTTTCTCCCTCCACTTTATCTTCACCATGAAGATTCACAACAGAGTGTTCATCAGTTTTCTCAACTATAGCAGTTGGTGGAAGTTCAGTCAGCTTATTATCTGAATCAGATACCAAGATTTGTTGATTCAAAAGCTCCTCAGCAATAGGGTTTTCTACTTTGTCACTTTCGTTTGGTAAACATACTGTTTCTTTCTCCATCGGCTCGCCCTCTTCAATCACCTTGTTTAGGACTGCCTATAATTGATAAAAGATGATCAGCTACAGTGAATAGCATGTTTAAAATTGAAATAATACAGTGAAATTTTGTAGCCAGAATTCAGCATCGCGACCCTATGATCATTACTAGTACTACCCCCTCCTAACTAGAATTATACCCATGTTTCCTTGAGACGACAAAATTTTCAATCTTGTAAAAGAAGTATGACAGGGCCTTCACTGCTCTGAGAAGCATGATTGTTGGCCAATTCTCTGCTGTCGACAATGAAGGGTTTCACAACTCCACTGGCTTAATCAACAGAATAGATAGTATAGATATCGGAGGGACAAAATCCACTCTTATGCACTCGGAGAAGATAAAAATTCAAAAAATAATCCATCTGATGTGTGCTTTTCGTAAAACATGGAAGTAAGAGAGACTTGATAAATAGTTTTTAGCGATGATGGAAAAGAACAAACAAATAAAAAGATCATACAGGAAGCAGTAACTAGTCAGAGGAATGAATGATCTTATAAGGAATAGTAAGTATGGAGGAAAGTATAATCATGAACAAGTTGATGAATACACTCATGTATGCTACTAGTCTGATCAGGAATGAAAAGGGTAAACAAAAGAGTGTGCATACCTGATCAGGTGAAGTGATGGGAAGGGGTTGTGATTCCTCAGAAGCAGTTGGAGTAGTAGACATGGCTATTCGAGGAAAAGATGATAAAATGAAGATCAAAATCAATACTTGATAAGAAAAAAAGAGAAAAGGGAAAGGAACGTTATTTATGATGATGGGGGAGTATGCAACAAAGGTAAAAAAACAACAGAAAGTGAGAAGGAAATTAGTGTGAATGACAGACTGTACCACATGATCATCCCCATCATCCAAAGAAAAAGGAAAATGCTTGAAGGCTATCAAAATTTGAAGGGGAAAAAAAGAAAGAGCGTGATCAGAACTTTTGGCTGAATGGGCAATGGCTATCGGACAAAGGTATAAAGTTGTTGGGACCGCAAAATGCTCTATCTATCATCTCATCTTACTTTAAGATGTTAAACGGTCGCCAGTCCCAAGCTTTCTTCAACTTGTAGTTTACTTCCACTGTTACATATGATGATATGAATGTATGAAATATGAATAGTTTCGACTTTCGAGTACTTACTTTACGGTGTTGGCGTGTGCTTGCGTTGCATCCAAAAAGTTGGTATTCACTTCCACCACTACAGCTTATACGTAGGATATGTATGTATGTATGAGAGGGGATGGGCGCTTAGATGTCAAAATCTTATGTTTTTGATGTGAGGGGACTGAGGAGATGCATCCGACCAGTCTGGAGCGTAAAAAAGGTAATTGTTACAGTTGTTTGTCCAAACCCAAAACATACAAGGACTTTGGGCCGGGCGTCTCATAACATATTATTCCGAATCTCCGTCTATTCGGTAACAATTGTGCACATTTATGGCCTACCCCTTTGTGTCGTGCTTTTATGATGCTGATGAGACAACTGGAGTGAAAATCTCTCACATAAAGTTGTCCAATCACATGTTCTTAGCTGCAGCATTTACATAATTATTGAAAAGTAATGATGTGAATATGGCAAAAAAGATGACTACAAAGCAAAGGACCAACTTATAATCCATGCAAAGACGGGTCAATCTCAGCTAGCCAACGCAGACGGGAAGCTCAAGTGGTAGGCCGAAAACCCCATTGTACCAGCGATCATGGGCATGGGTATATCTAAGAGTTCTTATAAAGAATAAAGATATAGAGTTCTTTACAAAAAGCAAAATTTTGGAATAATTAGACGGATATCAGTAAAATTAAAAATAGAAAAAGCAAGAAGCATAAAATATTATTAAGAACAGAAAAAGGTTATATTATAAGTATTTGCTATTAATTTGTAAATTAAACTGATAAGATTAGAATCCTTATAATTTCTATTATTAGATGCTTAAACTTATTTTTTGCTATATGAAACAAGAAGATAAAAGATAATAGATACAATCTCAAAGTTTTTTTATTTTTTCATTTTGGTGTTAAACTTTTGAAATTTTCAATAAGTGATTAAACTTTCAAAACTCTTATAACTCTGGTTTAAAAAATCACTTTATTATTATTATTTATTTAAAATCAACATGCTTTGATATTTATATTAATTTTAGAATCTTAACCTCCATAAAAAATTTTATATATGTTTATCACTAAAATATTTGTATCCTTTTTAGTGATTATTCTTCCCTTGGTATATATTGAGTGTCACAACTAAACATATGCAAGTTTGATAATTGCATTAGATCAAGAAATTTTCCATTTTTTATTAATGGGTGTCATATAGACTTATATAGATAGAGAAGAATCTTGGAATATAATTTGTTTCTATTTTTGTGGGTTTTCTGACTTTTTAACCTTGATAATTTTGTTAACTTTTCCCATCATTTATTCATTTTCAATATGGAAGTTATTAGTTTTTTTTAATATGTTGATCCTCTAATATGTGAAAGAGTTTTAAGCATCATCCCTGGGCCATTGAAGAAGATAAATGAGTTAGAAGAAGGAAAAAATATTGAAGATGAAGCTATAAATTATGATTACTAGTGATTGCCACTAAAAATGTCTACTAATGGATGTGAAAGTAGAAGGATTAATTTATAATTATGAAATTAAAGATATTGTGAATGGAAAAAGCTTAGTTACGATCTCTTTGTATGGAACATCAAATTCACTACAATAAATACATATAATTCGCAGCGTTTTATTGATAAAACGTCACGAATTGTGAAGACTTTTCGTGATGTAATTTTTCGCGACGTTTTATGAAAACATCGCGGATTTGCAACATTTTTTGCAATGTTTTATCAATAAAACATCGCAAAATAGAAACCGTGACTTTTTTTTGAAGAAAATGTCGCAGAAGGCTTACTTAAAACGTTCAGCTTCAGGAGCAAAACGACATCGTTTGGTTTTAGTTTCTTAAAATCTCTACCCCAGTCCCCTTCCCCGCCAACCTGCGCGCTGAATTAATGTGTGAAGTGTTTATAGAGATGGATTTAAATGAGTTTTTAATGAATTTAAATGAAGAATCGGTGAGGTCGTGGTATAGAGTTGATAAAATGATAAGTTTTTGATGAAATGAAAGTGTAAAAAGGTGGAAAAAATGCATCAGATGAAAGTAGATAGAGAAAAAAATGCAGAAACTAGAATTTGCATGTATGAGAATATGATTTTTGATGTTTAAGTTTAAACCTTGGATTTTTTCTTTGATTTGTGTTGTTGAGCTGAAATTAAGCTAGAAGAATTGGTTCAAGTGTTTTATGTGTTAATTGAAGAAGATAGAAGTAAGAAAAATCTAGAAAAAATTACAGTAGAGAGAGGAAGTATATGTGAAGTTTCGGATTTTTGATGTTTGAAGTGTAAATTTGAATTTAAGTTGTTTAGAGATTGTATTGGTTATAGAAATGCAAAATAGATGATTTACGAGTGAGTAAATCTGGAAATAATGAAAGAAAGTAGGAGAGAAGAAGAAGAGATGTAAGGTGAAGAAAAGGAGAGAAAGCATGCCTGTGCATACCAATCAAATTAGTCACGACTGTGCACCTTTAACGCACGACCGTGCACAACCGAATGACCATTTCAGAATTTTCTAACAGCATGCGTTCAGGTCAAATTTGCATCATCTTTCTAATAAGGTAAATGACCTAATTAGGTAACACTTCTTTCTAGAAAATTGTTCTCCAATGTCTTAAGTTTCTAATGACATCAAGATCATACAAATTGATTTAGTATTCCAAAAGTTATACTCAATTTATTTTGGACTATTACTTGAACTATAACTGTACTCTGGATTCAACTTCAAGTAAGATTTTGGAATTCTTAGAGATAGAATTAAAATTCGATCTCTTCAAATAATTTTTACCCATATGTATCTAGTTCAATTTAAATCAAGAATCATTCCATTTGGAAACGTACTGATCAAAATACAGTCAAAATACCGAAGTACGTTTAGTGAAATCATCTCAGTTTTTCATATTCCAGTACTCTTCAACATTTTCATCTTAAATTCAACAACCAATCCATTTCAGATGGCTATAATTTTTGGTGGAGATAAAGAACAATGTGTTATGAGTTTATTGGTTCAAGAATCAAGTCATTTGGATGTCAGGTGAAGAAGGTATAGCAAAAAGATCAAAGGATATTCAAAAAACCATTTTCCTGTAAAAAGCTAAAACTCGCGATCATGCCTATTTTGAAATCATCCTGCAAAGTCGCAATCATGAGCATGATTGAGACTTTGTGACCTTTATCAGAAGCAAACAATGTCGTTTTACTTACTTAAAACGTATAGCTTCAGGAGCAAAACGATGTCGTTTGGTTTAAAACCAAACGATGCCATTTTGATTTTGTTTAAACCTTTACCCTAGTCCCCTTCTTGCCCACCTGCTTTTTGCCACCGATTACTAGAGCTACGTTGTTGTCAAGCTTCTCCTCCCTCCTTCTGGCCTTTAATTGCCGCAATCTATTTGTTACCTCCTCACAGATTTCACATCTTATTCTTCGATTTGGGATTCCAATGTCTCTCCCTTTTCTTAGGTTTTAGTTGTAAGCTTCATTTTCTATAATACCCATTAAGCTTTCTACTGTTGTTGTGTTGTGTTGTTTTAGCTATGCAATCATTATTGATGTTGTAGTCTCTATGTACTAGTCATAAAAGTGACTAATGTTCTGAGATTTTCTTGGTCTTTGAGTGGGTTAAGTTCAATTTACAGCTGCTGCAACTTGTTTTGATTTCTATTTGTGATAATGAGGTGTACTTGTTGGGACCCGATCTCAGAATCGGACCCCAACTGGCAAACGGACGGAAAATGAAAACGGAAACAAAAAGAAATCAAAAAATCGATGGAACGGATCAGAAATCAATTAGCAAAAGTATCGAAAATGAATCAAAAATCGAAGCGGAAATAAATCGAACAAATCAAACGCGGATTCGATAGAACGGAACGGATTTACAAAACGAAAGCAACTCACGTAAGGAACGGATACAAATGAAATGCCAAAGCAAATTCAAAGCGAAGCAACTTTCCGACATCCAAGAACAAAACGACAGCAAATGAAACTAACGTGTTGCGTTGAGAACCCTAAGACTAACCATTTCGAAATCCGGTCAATTTTTTTCCAATCTTTCTTTTTTCATTTCTTTCATCTTTAATCAACCTTATACAATCAAAACAGAATAATTTCCCTATTCGGAAATTCATCCTCATGCAAATCTCAAATCATTTCATACATACATACATGTCCCACAATTTCATCCATAAAC
>JANVCL010000007.1:14679446-14693067 GCA_026546855.1 Erythroxylum incrassatum
CAGTAATTTTATGTGCACAATTGTGACTATGTACCAATTCTATTATGCATGAGCAGTCCTATGAAATCCCAATCTAGCACATCCTATGCCAATTTACTATTCTACCCTTCCAATTGAGGGTGGGATGTTACACTTATTCCCTTCAAACCTTTTTATGGCAATACCTGCGGAGAATCGCCCGGATCATTGATAGACCATGGCTTTTAGGTGGTGACTTCAATGCCAAACTCGAGAGCTCGGATAAATGTGGCGGCTCCTGACGACAACTCGTTGTCAATCCCCATTTTTGTGACTATGTGCAAAGCTGCTAGCTCCAAGACTTAGGATTTCCAGGACCTCGGTTCACTTGGAGGAGAGGACAAATTCTCACGCGGTTAGATCGAGCTTTTTGTTCAAACAATTGACACTCAGTTTTCCCCCACACCAATGTCACTAACTTACCTTTCCTTAAATCGAACCATCGGCCCCTCCTTGTGACTCTCACTAATAGCGGGCCTCCCAGTCTGAGACCTAGGTCCTTTCACTTTCAATCTACCTGGCTAACACATACTGACTTCCCTCATTTCGTAGCCGAAAGTTGCACCCCTTCTAGTACATATTTCAGCCGTAAAATTCAGACTTTTGTGAACCAGCTTCATCAGTGGAACAATTCCATATTCGGAAACATCTTCCATAAGAAAAGGCAATTCTTAGCCCAGCTTGCTGGAATCCAACATCATTTGGAAAATACTGCGTCTAGTTTTCTTCAAGATCTCGAGCTTCAACTTCGCAAGGAACTGGAATAAGTCTTCATCCAAGAGGAGCTTTATTGGCATCAACGATCCTGTTGTTAGTGGCTTAGCCAGGGGGACAGGAACACAAGATATTATCACTCCATCACTATGGCCAAGCAACGAAAGGCGCAGGTTACTTCTTTATAGGATGAACATGGGAATGTGATGTCCGATCCTCCGACCATCCGTCGTCACGCTCAACAGTTCCTCGCGACTCTTTACACGAAGGATAGCTTATATCCTACTGCTCAGTTGATCAATAGCCAGCTTCCTTATCTCCCCCTTTCGATCATCACGGACTTGGACCAGCCTTTTAAGTCGGAGGAAATCAAGACGACAATCTTCAGTGTGGATCCTAACAAGACTCCGGGTTTTGATGGCTTTCTCCCACTCTTCTACCAACCCCAATGGGATATAGTGGGTCCTACTTTGGTTGTATTTTTTCAGCGCATCTTTTGTTATGAAATTTGGGAAACTGGCTTCAACCGCACTATCATGGTTCTCATTTCGAAGACACTATCCCCTAGGTCTATTAACCAATTCCAACCAATTGCTTTATGTTCAGTGATCTACAAAGCTATCACTAAAATCATTGTCCATTGCCTCAAACCCTTCCTCGACGATCTAGTAGCTCCTACCCAATGCAGTTTTGTCCCCGGGTGCCTGATCACGGATAATATCATTATCATTCAAGAAGTTATTCATATTATGCGAAGGAAAACTGGACGCACAGGAATTATGGCCATCAAGGTTGATCTGGAGAAATCCTATGACCGGTTATCTTGGGAATTCATCTAAGATACGTTATTTGACGTGGGCCTGCCCGCTTCGTTGATCAATCTCATTATGAAGTGCATTTCCACGGTCTCCATCCAAGTTAGGTGGAATGGAGATCTGAGTGAGCCCTTCAACTCCTCCTGGGGTATTCGGCAGGGTGACCCCCTCTAGCCCTACCTCTTTGTGCTATGTATGGAACGTTTAGGGCAAACTATTATGCAAGTAGTCACTCAACGCTGATGGAAGCCCATCAAATTGAGCAAAACTGGGCCACCGATCTCACACTTATTTTTCATTGATGATCTCATCCTTTTCTCTGAGACCTCCATGCCCCAGGTGGACATTATTCGACATATGTTAGATTCTTTCTGTGTTGCTTCCAGGCAATGTATCAGTCAGGATAAATCTTGGTGTTATTTCTCTAAGAACATCCCCACATCGACATCCAGCTGTTTACGTAGTGCGCTGGGGTTCTCTCAGACCAATGACTTAAGACGGTACCTTGGAATTCCCCTACTGCACGAACGTGTGAGCCGAAGAACTTATCATTACATTCTAGACAAGGATCACCACAGGCATACGAGCTGGTCAGCCAACCTTTTGTCATTTGCAGGTCACCTCACTTTAGTTCAATCTGTTATATCAGCTCTTCCCAATTACACTATACAAACGGATCTACTGCCTCATCAACTTTGCGATGAACTGGAGCAGCTTACGCACCAATTTTTTTGGCGCTCGACTAATGGATCCGGGCGGATTCCTTTAGTTAAATGGGAGGATGTCTACAAACTTAAAGAGATAGGGGGTCTGGGTATCCGAAAACTTTGTAAAACTAATGATGCCTTCCTAGCAAAATTAGGCTAGACCCTGATTGAAAAGCCTAACTCTTTATGGGTTTGCGTTCTCTCTGCTAAGTACAATTTTGACGCTAGCACTCTCCCTAACACCATTGACACCACAAGTGGGTCCATGATCTGGAAGAGTATTAAGTCTGTTTGGCATATCATGATTCAAGGCACGAAATGGGTACTTAGCGATGGTGTCCAAACGAGATTCTGGCTCAACCCCTGGGTCGCAAGCGTAGGCCCGCTTATTAACCAAGCAACCACCCCTATTTCTGTTCCTGAACAAAACCTCAGTGTCCATCGTTTGGTAGACACTGACGGTAATTGGACTTGGGACGCCTTTCAAAACTACCTCCCAATGGAGATCTGCAGGTTAGTAGCAGGTACCTTCCCCCCGAGGCCTTTCCTAGGACAGGATAAGTTATACTGGGGAATGTTCGATTTGGGTCATTTCACTATAGCTTCTACTTACTCCTGGCTTATGAACCAAGCGGACACAGGGGATTCTGGACTTTGGAAGGCCATCTGGCACTGACCTGGCCCTCAAAAAATTCTTTCCTTCCTATGGCTCCTTGCATAGGACCAACTTCTTACAAATCAACATAGGGTGCATCGACACCTCACTACGGATGGATCTCGTTATCACTACGGTCTTGACGAGTACTCGCAACACATGGTGCGGGACTGTGTAAGAGCCTACCAAGTGTGGAGTGCCTTTCCTCCATACCTTTTACTCTTGAGTTCTTCTCTCTGCCAATCCACCAATGACTCGTTTCCAATCTCCGAACCCGCAGACGACTTGGTCGACTGTTTTTGGCACGACTTGTTGGCTCTTATGAGCTTGGCGTAATAGGTCCCTGTTTGATGCTCATTTTATTTAGCCTGCCTCACCGACTGATGTTATTTTGTCTTTTGTGGGGCATCGCAGCACTGTTCCCGAACACAACCTATGCCATAAGCAATTAATCGGCCAGTGCAAACCTCCTTTCAGGTGGGTCAAGTTGAACACAGATGGAGCGTGTAAACGATCTTCCTCCTTGGCCACAGAAGGCGAATTCCTTCGGGACAGTTTCGACAACTGGCTTGGCGGTTTCATCCACAATCTCAGCTAGTGCTCTTCGATGTCTACAGAACTCTGGTGGGTGTATACATGGCTCACGCTTGCATGGAATCTTGGCTTTTGTCGGATTGAACTGGAAGTAGATTCGGCAGTGGCCATTCAGCTCTTCTCTTCCTCAACCAGCTAGTCCATGGTCCATAATGCCATTGTTTAAGTTATTTATGAACTGCTTACGCGTAACTGGATGGTGGTCCATCGTCACATCTGCCGTGAGAGTAACCACTGTGCAGATTGGTTAGTGAACTATGCTGACAATTTTGAGCTAGGACCCACTTTTTTATCGTCCACCCATTGTGTGCCATATACTCCTTTTAGAGGATATGTCGAGAATCTGTTTCCCTAGACTAGCCGCGTAATTGTTTCTTCTCCCTAAAAAAAGAAAAGGAAAGAACATATACTAACTCTTACAAATAACAAGGCCAACACTTTTTATATTGAATCACCTTGCAATTAAATTTCTTTGATTTTACATTTCATTAATGGGTGCTTGGTTAATGGATTTGGAATGAAAAGTAAGCGGTTAATTTTTCATTATCATTATAGGGGCAATAGTTTGATATTTAACTTTTGAGAAATCCTTCGTACCCTCTATTTAGTAGAAGAATGACATTCCTTATTAGTGACTCTTTTTTTAAAAAATATTTTTAATACTAATTAATTAAATACAATTAATTAAAATATATTTAATTAAAATAATATTACTAATTAATTAATTACAATTAATTAAAATATAATTCATTCATTAATTAAAATACTTTAATTAATAATTAATTAATTAATTACATTTATAATTAATTAAAATATAATTAGTTAAAATTGTATATAATTAATTAAATATATTATAATTAATTAATAATTAATTAAATAATAATTCATTCATTCATTAAAATATTGTAATTAATTAATATATAATTCATTCATTAATTACAATATTACAATTAATTAACTAATTAAAGTATAATTAAAATATTATTGTCAATCAATTAATTACATTATACTTAATTAAAAATACTTAATTAATTAGTTACAATATAATTAATTAAAATATAATTCATTCATTGTAATTAATTAATTAAAATATAATACATTTTTATTTTTTAATAGTTTTTACAAACCAACCACTATCAATGGTAATGATAATCATTCTTTTCTCTTAACCAACCATCATAATTATAATGATAATATTCATTTTCATTCTTCACTATATTTATTTTCATTCCTATTACTATTCTCCCGTGCAAACCAACCGTCCCTTAAGTGTATAGTGAAATACTCTACACACACCTAGACAATAAGGAAAAGAATAGATATATTATATCTTCAATAAGATCTTCAAAAAGTGTTAGATAAACAAAAAAATTATTTATTAGTTATAATTAAGTAAAAACGCCTATGGTTATTTGAATTTCCTCCTCAAAACACAATCAAATTTCTTCCACCAAATTTTTAGCAACATCACAAAAACTTTCATTATCAAAAATTTTCCTTGCCTCTCTATCATCATAATAAGCTTACTCACTTTTCGTACTCTGTAGAGGAGTAGGTCCTTCGAGAACATCAATTTTATTGCCACCGTGCTTCTTATCTCAATGACGATGGTGCTAGTGGTGGCGATGTTTGTAGGGCTCATTGATTTTTGAGCCTCTTCTTTAAATTTAAAGGGCATTGCTCCCGATAGGATGAATCAGTATCACTTGCCATTTTGTGTCTTAGATTATAACAAATCTTTGGCAACGGTCAAATGATTGTCTATCTTATGACAACAGTGATAGGGGAGAAAAGGCAAAGGCAGACACATCTATGGTTGATTGCGAAATTTAGACTAATGACTAACGGCAGGCGTTTCCAGCTATTCCTGACAGATATCCCAGCCTGCTTTGAATGCCTGAATTATGAAGAATCCCTAGATCATGTCCTTCAGAATTATTGGCACGCTTGTCTGGTCTGGAACAGGTTAGTTGATGTCAACAGGTGGCAAGAATTTTACTGCAGTGACTTTCACTCTTGGTTTGTGAGTAATTTGTCTAACGATTTTGGAATACAAAGGGATAAAACTTGGCCTCTGTTATTTGGTGTTGTGCTATGAAAGCTCTAGGAATGGCGGAATGAACGATGTTTCGATCCTGGCTCATTCAAAGTTCAAAACATAGGGGAAATTTACTCGTTTGTTCAGGAAGTAAATTTGATTCACAGTCTGCGAAGTCATGCCTCAATCCCTCACCCACATTAGGGGCAAAGCGTACTTGAGATTAGCTGACAAAAACCCCGAAAGGGATGGGTTAACCTAAGCACGGATGGAGCCTTCAAGGGTAACCCCGGCCCATTGACAACTGGAGGGCTGATTGGGGATGTTAGTGGTACTTGGTTAGTGGGGTTCGACGCAAATTTGGAGTTTTGTACATCTTGGCAGGTTGAGTTATGGGCGGTTTATTATGGGACGACTCTTGCTTAGTTTCATGGTTACTCTAGGGTGGATCTGTCTATAGACTCTGCCTTAGTGGTGTCCACTATTTCGAGTGAGCAAAGCCTGGTGGTTAATAATTTGGTGCCAGCTATCAAAGAATTGCTTTCCAGAAACTGGGAGGTGAGGTTACATCATGTCTATCGAGAAGGGAACTGTTGTGCGAATTGGCTAGTGAATTATAGTTATAGATTGCCATTAGGAATTCACTAGTTTCATGAAATCATTGAAGGAATTTCTCCTTTACTGTTTGCAGACGTAGTAGGAGTCTCCCTACCCTGTGTAGCTCGTTTGTTGTGTTTCATTGGGCTTAGGCCCTGTTATTTACCAAAAAAAACAAAGGGTGTATTTTTTACCTTAATATTTTAACCAACATACAAGTTAAAACCTTAATATTTTGAAACATTAAAAATACATCCTAACATTTGCAATAAAATAAAATAAAATAAATCCTATGTAAATAGAAATTTGGATGAAGTTAAGTATCTATTTATTATATACCACATCAATATAGACGTGACATGATTTTAATGTTTTTTTTATAGATAAGCAATCCTAAAGTGCTCAACTTTTTAGGATTTTTTATTATAGTGCTTATATCTTTAAAATTTTCAATTGAGTGATTAACATTTTAAAACTTTAACAGTTTAGTTCAATGTTATTTTCATTGGTAACTTGTTTATTTAACTAATATGATCATTGTTGTTCATGACATGTAGCTGACCACTTGAAAAAGTTTGGTCATCTATATGTCATGAACAACATAGATTTTGTTAAATTGAAAAAAAAGATTTTGTTAGTCAATTCGACAAAAAGTATTAACAAAATTAACATTTTAAACTAAGTTGTTATAGTTTTAAAAGATTGGTTACTTAACTAAAAAATTTAAAAGCTTAAGCGTTGAATTAAAAAAAATTCAAAAAGTTTTGTACTTTAGGATTGGTTCCCCCTTATAATATGGATATTACACTACTACGTGTATGTCAAGTGGTACAATGGGACTTATTTTTAAAAATAATATTATAAAATTTGTTTTAAAATATGATTATATTTTTTAATATGTAATTAAAATAAATAAATATTATTTAATCTAAATAAAATTACTTATTTATAATAATTTTAAATTTAATAAAAAATCAAGCCGAAATTCACAAATTAAAACCCTAATTCTAAATATAGAAACAATCAATGCTTTGGAAACAAAATCATTGGTTGATTAAATATTATTACTTAATCATAATGATTTTAAATTTAATAAAAAATCAAACTCAAATTCTCAAATTAAAACCCTAATCCCAAATATAGAAACAATCAATGCTTTGGAAACAAAATCATTAAGCAACCAATCCCTTGTCATATTTGATTGGAACCCAGAAAGAAAAGAACCCAGAACCCAGAAAAGAATTCAGAAACCAAATTCAAGTTTTCTTTGAACAATTCATATTGATCTTTATTATTGATACTCATGTGATTGCCGCATTTGATATTACTGCCTGTTCATTTATTGATTATTTATTGTTGCTCAGAAAGCCACAGACCATTCTTGTGAAGCTAGCCTTATGTTACCTAGCCTTACAAGCATGGTAGTATGTTTAGATCTCACTGAGTCGTATTGTAGACTCACACCTCACTATCATCATTTCAGGAGATTAGCGGATCGTACGAGAAAGAAATCCAAGCCTTTTGCGACTCGCTTGGATAATTAGACAAGTAATGGCTTTTTTA
The DNA here is from genome assembly GCA_026546855.1 of Erythroxylum incrassatum. Taxonomy (NCBI): domain Eukaryota; kingdom Viridiplantae; phylum Streptophyta; class Magnoliopsida; order Malpighiales; family Erythroxylaceae; genus Erythroxylum; species Erythroxylum incrassatum. Next base: position 14,687,148 of record JANVCL010000007.1, read on the forward strand.
GCATGATGTAAATTGCAGATGCTTCTAGACGCTTCATGGGTTTGTCATAATCATATGTACATAAAACATGTATGAACATGTTAAGTTATTGAGAATGATGTTGGTTGAAGAATGCTTGGGAATGGTTCCAGAGAAATATTAAAGATCAATTATATGGTGGGAACCCTCCAACCTGGGAGTTCTTCAAACAGGCATTAATAGACAAGTTCATTTCTCCCTATGAAAGACAGAATCGAGCCCTGCAATTTGAAAGGCTCAGACAAAGCTTTGGTGTGAGTGTAGATGATTATGCAAGTGAATTTCTACGCTTATGCAAATTTGCAACAACAATTGTGCCGAATGAGGCTGCAAAAATGGAAAGATACAAGTTAGGACTCATACCTTCCTTGTATAGTGTTGTTACAGCTATTGACTTCCCCAATTTGTCAAGGTTGATTAATAAAAATCGACAACTAGAAGCAAAGTTTAAAGAGGAGAGAGCAGAAAGAGAATGGAGAAGAAAAGGTAAAGGCCAGAGTAGTAGAGGTCGTAGAGAAAGAGATAGCTCTCAGATGAGACAAACAGAACAACCAATATAGTCTGCTCCTCTAGAACCACAGAGAGGGGGTCTAGATAGGGTCAGAAATTCAGATGCAGCAGTCTTTTCAGCACCTGGTGGTACACAGAACCTAGTTAAGTCTAGATCACAGCAGCCTCCAACATAGCCACAGGTTAGAACTGCTTGTAATGTATATGGAAAGAATCATCCAGGACCTTGTAGACGCGGGTTCAAAGGTTGTTATAGGTGAGGACAACAAGGGCATTTCATGAAAGACTGCCCAATGCCAGAAAACCAAGTAGCTCTATCCCCAGCTTCACAGACTATTGTGTAGATAAAAGATCTATTAATAGGGGCCCAGTTGGTAGAGGTAGACCTCTGGGCTAAGCTCTCACTCAGAATATAGGGCAGATGTCAGCACCAACCCCAGCAAATAGAGGTCAAGGGAGAGTGTTTGTTGTGAAGCCCCAAGAAGCACAGGCCTCAAATACAACTGTAACAGGTAAGCCTATGCAAACCTATTGATATTTAGTTAAATTGTTATTATGAATAGAATGTCGATTCTCTGTTATGATAAAGATATAATTGATTTTTTTTATTATGATGAATGTTGATATAGGCATAGTCTTTATCCAAAATGAGAATGCTAAAGTGCTATTTGACTCGGGTGTCACTCATTCATTTGTAGCGCCAAGTTTTGCTAGAAAGCTAGATAAAGAGAGAGAATTAATGAAAGACCCACTATTCATAGTTACACCCTTAGGGGAAACTGTTGAAGTGACGTATGTTTACAAATATTATTAATTGATGTATGTTTGCAAATACAGGGGAGAGTGTTTACTGTTGCAAATAGTTTACAAATATTATTAATTGAATCAATAGCTATAAGTAGAGAACTAATATGATTAGACTCAAAATAGAGTAGACATTAATTACATGCTCTACGTCTAACTGAAACATTGTATGATGAAAGGATTTAATTATATGAACAATTATGCATAGAAAGGTTAGTCAAAACCACTTTGACATTCCTAAATATTTGGGTGGTCATGATGTGCTGCTAGGTGCCAATCTTGATCTATGGATCTAAATTATTCAATTAGAGAATTAAAGATAAATTAAAGGAACTAAATTTATCTACTCCTAAATATGATTTAGGGTTATAATTTGTATCCATCGCCAATATATTTGGGAACCTAATAAGTCATCATATAAAGAACGAGTTAAAAAGAGTAAAAATATTTTAATCAAGTTTGACTTGATTGTAAAGTTTGAGAAACTTTATGATTAAATATGAGATATTGGATCTTATTAGGTCTTATTGGTATTTAGTTATAATTATTTGTAATTCTAATTAAATTTGAATTTAAATTAGAATTTAATTTCAATAAAATTACTAAAATTTCCAAAACCTATTATAAATAGGTGTAAGCTCTAATAAAGCTAACACTCCTTGCTTAACTCTCTCTGTAAGAGTTACAGAGTTCTCTCAACTTATTATGTAGATACCATTAGAGGCCAGACATTTGTGAGGCTAAAGTGGTTTAGATGAACTAGTTTCATAAATGGTTCAAGGGATACAACAAGAAAAGGATCAAGCTTTGAAATAAGGTATGAACTAAGATTCACACTTTATTATAATTTATGTGTTAATCATTTTATAGAACTAAAGTGATCTTAATTTTCAAAAAATCAAAATACAAAAAAAATCGTAATTATTCTGCTACGTATGGGAACATAGCCCGATTTTCCAACAATGTGTCTTATGATAATAGTACAATATTATTTCGAAGATGGGGTTATGGTAATGAGATCTCCTATCTATGCATCTTTTCTTATTATATGCCAAGGATTTATCATCACTAATCAAGTACAAAGATAGGCAAGGTCTATTACACGAGTGTAAGATAGCTAATGAAATATTTGCATATGTTTGGGACAAGGTATGGAAATGACTACATAGATGGAACAAAAAATGTATCACACATGAGGCCAAAGAGATATTACTCAAAATGATTGCCCAAGCAATGTCAAATTATGTGTCCAGTATATGTTTACTACCTATCGAGCTATGAGTGGAATAGAAACAATGATGAATTCATGTTCGTGGTTCTCTAATTTGGCAGTTGGTAGACAATCAATTGGATGAAATGAGACAAAATATGTCAAAGGAAGAAATGAGATAGGATGGGTTTTAGAGGAATTCATAACTTTGATATAGCATTGTTAAGAAAACGTGAGTAAAGATTCATCAACTGGCCTTATTCTTTAATGGCAAGGATGTTCAAGGCTAAATATTATTTGAATTCCATGTTTTTAGAGTCGAAGTTAGCAAGGAAAACGAAATATAGATGGCGAAGCATTTTCATAGTTCAAAGTGTGATTGGAAGTTAGTAATAGAGGTGAATTTTGGTCTAAAACCAACCTTGTTTGCGTGGGGTGACAATCTACATATCTCAACTCTTGAATAAAAGGAATGTATATTCATCAACGACCAAGTTAATAACTAAAAATTATTTATATTTATCTAAAGATTTAAAAATTATTATACTCTAACATATGAAAAGTGACTGCAAATTTTGTTGATTGCATTTTAATCAGAGTTGTAGATTCTTACTCAAGTTTTACAATTGGGAATATTCTCCTTAAAATTTTATTAGGCATCAGATCTTCTGTCCCAAATACCTTGTTCTAACCCTATTTTTACCCCAAAATGAAGTCGTTTTATGCGTAAATGGACATAAAAACAATGTCATTTTTAGGCGGGAACAAAGTTGGAATGACAAACCCTATCTTGCAATGACTAAGCGACCTGCTCAGCACTTCATAGGGGCCCTCTAATTGATATCCAAATTGGATGGAAAGTTCCCATGAAACTAAGCCTCTTTCCCTTGTTAAGGAAAAGCTTCAACTCAACAATCAGAAATGTAAAGAGTGGATTATTTTTTCAATTTATTAAAAATTTCAACAGCACAATGATTGTATTTTGACATCCCAAAAATTTCAAAGTCTTTGTAAAAGTTAAAAACACTTCTATTATCAAATCAATTTTCTCAACTACAAATTGTGGACTTCAAATCCTCTCACATGTAACCTCAAATAGTTACATCAATAAACTTTAAAAAGCTACAACAAAATGATGCATTTCATTTAAAAACCATTATACATATCCATTCTTTTCACAAATGTACTTTCCAAAACATGTTCAAGGATATGCAATAGTTCTCAAAAATATGTACAAGGCAAAAATATCTGAACAACAGCATGTGACGAAGTTGACTACTGGCAAGGTGGAATCCCTGCTACTAAAGCCCCTGAGCATAGACTTGGGAGGTTTTATTTAAAACAGAAAATACAGTGTGAGCTAAACGAGCTCAGTCAATGTAAATAAAATTCTTTGCAAATCATTTGTAATCATTGACACCTCCCTAAAAGAAATTCATTTGATCTAGTATAAGACAATAAAAAGATAAAACATATATATAAGCCTTTTGAAACTAAATTTCTCAGTTTTACTTTTAAAGTAAATCATGGTGACATTATTTATTGTCATGAACTTCTTATACGATATAGCCTACCATAAAGTTCTTTGCACTATGGTACACTTAGGCATAAAGTAACATATTAATTCTGCATCGCTTACCCATGACTAGTTAACCACTAGTTACAGAGCTGGTTTTACATTACTTATCCATAATAGGTTAACCACTACAGACTGGTAGTTACAGAGCTGGTTCTGCATCACTTACCTATAACAATTTTGGCTAGCACTTTATATACTCCGTACGTGTAGAGGGCAACTCACTAGATTGGACTATTGACAGACATAATACCACCCACTGTTAGTAATTGACGCCCCCTAGACACTACCATGCACGTTTGGAATACTCTGACAGATATGATATCATGTAATGAGCCTAACAGTCTACCATAGGCTAAAAACGAAATCATATTTCTAAATACTTTAACTTGTGGCATAAAGCCTACACCATTTTGTAAAATTATTTATACAATTTCAAAATCAAAAACAAATGGGAGATGTATGGAGCCTGTCATGATCGTGAAACTGCCTTTGGCCTATATAGGTTCAAAATTTTAAACTTCTTTCAATTTCATAATCAAACAATTGAATGCATAATTTTAATTCACATGCCATCAATTATTTTGCAAAGAAGTTATTCAAATGATACAATTAAAATACACTCACCATTTTGCAAACTTATTACCAAGCACACTCACATGTTAAGTGTCTTTCCTTTGTTTACACAAATCACCTTTTTCTTAGTCATTTATTTCCAACTTTGGAAATAAGAAATTAAAACTATATTTCAGTTTAACCAAATTTGAGATTAGTATTTAATCACGTAATACGTATGTTAATCATATTTTTGTTTACTTTCGTAAGCTAACCTATTGGCCTCTGTTTCCAAATAAAACTTCAAAATTCACTTAAACGCCATATTTTTCATATTTTAAATTACTACTTTCTTCAATCATGATCTCACCCAATTTAATTCATCATATCACAATCATGCATAAAGAATCATGGTTACGACCTATGTCCAGAATCCAAGCCTCCATTTGTTCCTTACTTTTCACATATCATACCTTCAAATTAGGTTTTGAAGCCTTCTAGAAAGTTCTTCCCCTATGTCTCTAGTTTCCATATCATAAAAATTAATGCCATTTAAACTTCTAAATTATGAAAAATGTACCAAATATCACAAGCTGCTTCAACATAGGGATAATATTAGGCTACCATAATCAATCTCAATTTTCAATATCATTAAGCTAGAATTAGGTCTACGTCTCTTCTAGATATGTTTAATACTATGTCTTAGGTTTCATTTACAGTTGGAATCACCCAATTTGCAGTTCTATAGACTAAGTTATGTCTAAAACACTAGGACTATTCAAGGAAAACACTAGGACTATTCAAGGAAAACATTAGGACTATTCAAGGAAACTGAAATCATAATACAAAATTTCACTAAACATAGTTAGGAAAACTTACCACTTTCTTACAATATTTTGAAAAATTGCAAGCTTTCTTCAAATCATGCTCCAAATATTGGATCCCGTTTTCGGAACCCAACCCTCTTGCTCTGATACCACTTATGTTGGACCCCGCTTGATTCTAGAGCCCAACTGCTTGAACCATCAAACATGAGCTCTGATACCACAAATGTTGGATCTCGCTTTTGGAACCCAACCCTCTTGCAAAAACATGAAACGTGAGCTCCATGTGTAGTCGTAAACATGAGGAGTCCATGAAGGAGCTCCATGCTACTAGCGGGCAGGCGGGAGAAGCCTTTTGACAAGTGCATTTGACATACAGAACGGACCAAACCAAACCCACATAACATGTAATTCATGATTTGA
>JANVCL010000007.1:14706116-14718560 GCA_026546855.1 Erythroxylum incrassatum
GGGCTATAATTCATCTGAAGGAATAAATTTTCAATTTGGGCCCTAATGTTTGAAATTTTTTTAAGCGAAGTTTGTGATAGCTTTCAGTTTTAAAGCTAAAATTTGTTTTGGAGCATAATTTCTTCAATCTTAAGCCAAATTGAGCGTTTTTTGTGGCATTAGAATTATAGGTTAATGGGAAACAAATGTTTTGAAGAATCTATTCTAACTTTTCATTTGGAATTTTTTTGTAAGTTTCCAATTTTGAGCCCTCCTTACTTTCGTGATCTCCGTTTTTCCCCTCATTTTGGATCAAAAGGTTATTTATTTTGAACTCTTCATGACTTATGGTTTCCGAATGTTGGGCCTCGGAGACGGGGTCCAACACATACAACAGACAATTGGGCAACAGTCGCAAGATGAACAACCTATTGATGAGGCCCAGGTATATTTTGATGCTGTGGGTGGTAGGGACAGTCGAGGAAGGATCTTTGGCCTAGGATCCTCTGCCAATGCATTTTATTCGGACTGTTCCACTATATCGACAACAGCAGCATCTAGTTCAGAACTGACAAACCGACGTATCATTCATCTTGAGGCCACAATGAATACTATGATGGAGGTCATACATAAGCTCAGAAATGACATAGAAGTAATGAAACAAACGAGGGATGCAGACTCACAACAGCAACGCTCACCAAGACAATAGCATTGTTGTAGTTTAGAATATGGTTTTCAATTAAATACAACAAAATTTTACACTTTACAGTTAAGAATGCTTTCTGTAATTATGGTCATTTGACTTTTTCTCCAAACATTTTCCGATGGTTCAGAACTCTTCAACATATGTTACGATCAATTTTAATTTGTTAAAATTGGAATTAAATTTCATTAGTTATTCAACTGTTATTCACTACGATTTGTAGGGCATTTCAGCGATTACACAGGATCCACTTGGTAATTTTGGCAATATTCAACCAATATCACCAACAATAAGTCACCTCCGTCAGTAATTACAGACGGTTCCATCGGTAATTACAGACGGAACCGTTGGCAACATAACCAGACAGAACCGTCCGCAAAACTACCGACGGATCGTCGGCAATTTACATTCATACTCGTCGACGGTTCCATTGGTATACAACTCCGACGGATCCGTCAGAAGTTCTTTACCGACGCTTCAGTCGGCAAATTTGTACCGACCGAAACTTTAAAGAGTCGGTGAAATTAGCGACTACGATATCGCCGACCAACTTCTCCGTCGTCCTACACCGTCAACAAATTATTTTACCGACCGAATATTAGCCAATTCGGTCGGTATTTTTCGTCGGTATTCACAATTTTTCTTGTAGTGTGCCTAATCCTTGACTTTTAACGTAGGAAGAGTCTTTAGAGATCCATATGTAAAAAATGTCCCAAGTGAAGATTTATTTAGGCACTCACTTCAGGAAGTGGATTAAAATAAAAAATACTCTACAACTTATTTACAGAAATAATGAACAACAATTTCCCCCAACATCTCCAACATTTTCCTCTTTAAACAAAAACAAGAATAATGAGTTATAAGTAAAGTAAAAAGAAAAAGAAAAGTTGGACGAAGAATATTTTATTCTTTGACTCATGATTTGAAATATATGCCTACGAAAATAACATAAAATATCCTTTTAGAGCTAATAATAATAATAATAATAATAATAATAATAATAATAATAATAATAATAAAGCACAAATCGATATGGGAAACTACTACAGGAGAAAAATTATTGTATAAAAACTCTCCTTATTGTGAAATTAAAATTTCCTATAAATAAAATGACCATAGTTGCTAATCCTTATAGAATACAACTTGGAATCTATGACCATGCTATTGTTGAATTATTGATAGCCAAATTGTTCAATTTCTTTGCATATCATAGAAGTTATCCATACTTGATGATGCTGCCTTCTAATTTAAGTCAATTTCCATCATAATCTTGCCTCCTACAAAGGCTTTAGCTTTTACGCACAATGTGGCTGCTATTGCCATTTGGATGGTGTGGAGTAATTGATTAAACATACTTTTGTTTAGGTTCAATTTACATTGAAAATAACACGTGAATAAGCTATCTAGTGATTGTTAATGAGATGCTTCTTTAGACATCATAAGCCACGTCAAGAAGAGGGCATCTATCATCATTTGTCGCCATGACGTGACAGAAAGAATGCAGGGCAAGTTTAGCTATGGGTTATGCGTATGCATATATTTATTATATATGCATGTGCACGTGCTTGTGTTCCCAACTAGTAGTTGATGGGCCTATAAGGAATAATGATGTATCAAGGTCTTCTTGAAAGGGACGCTTTTAGTGTTTCAATTTCACATATATATTATATTTTATTATTACTATTTTACTAATCATAAATATAGAATTATAAGATAGATTCCAATCATTACTAATTGTTAAAATTTAAAGATAAACTTAAATTACAAATTTTTATAAAAAATTATCCTCATAAGAGGGATAATGTAGTTAATCACATAGTTTAATGTGATTTGTCAACTTGGAAATTTAAATCATTTTTAACTCTCCTAATGATAATTTTTTAGATAAGAAATAATACAAATTAACATATTTTATTTTTTCTCATCTATTTAAATAATGTATTTCTCTTTCTTATATAGAACAATATGTATAAACCCCATTATTAATAATTAAACTCGTCTCTCCACAATTTCAATTCCTACCTTAACACAGTAAATCAAAATACGTGCGTTTATGTATGGTACGTATATAGAAAGCTTAGTGTAGCCATCTAGAGTAGCTTTTGGGCAGCAAGCAAAAGTATGGAAAGAGATTAACAACAGTAGATTATTGCATGATTGATTTCTAATAAGATATGCGTGACTGCCAAATATCATTAATTTAAAGGCGAGTGGGTTTAGTTAGCTTCTCAAGGGAATCCCATTTCAGCTGGCAGCTAGTTGAGACAAATGTATGGTTAGTGGCCATAACTTGCTGCTGAACACTGTATGTATGGCTGGCTGGTCGTATTATATATACTATTTTAGGCCACGTACACTTCTACCTAAAGCAACACAGTCACATAGTGAGGCAACGGAGCAGTTATATACATATTAACGTACGTATACAAAGAGATAAAGAAGATACATACATATTATTCCATGCTGCTTGTAATCATTGAATTGAAGACAGAAAGATTCATCATCACCCTTACATATAACTGAAGTAACTAATAAAATAGCTAAATGACTAATCGTTCCTAGAATTAATTATGTTAATCGAAAGCACAAACAGCTAAAATGACAGCTGCGGCATCAGATTAAATAAATAGATATATAGGCCAAAGCAAAGTAGCATAAGAAGTAAGAACAGACAAAACAGCACTAATGCTGCCATGGTTGACTTTAAATAATCAACAATTATGTAAGTGTAAGAATGCATTATGAGATATATAAAGCATCCATTCACAAGGTGTTTATTTTCAACACTTGTAATCAATAACATTCAAGATATTTTTTTGTATATAATTAATTCAAGTGTGAATAGTTACGACATAATTGCTGGTTAGAGGTGTCGGAAGCTTCATCGTTATAAGGACGAAAAGACACGGCTTTCACGCATGTATATAAATATATAATTATGTCAGACATAGTTGTTCTAATCATGGTGAAGGCCAAAGGTTCTTTGCATAAAGTCCAAGATGTTTTAATAGACACCAGCCATTAAATATTAGAGAAGCTTTAACATATGCCGTTGCATATCTACATAGGTACGAATATGCAAATATTAGTAATAGTTATTAATTAGAAAGGTGAGAATAGCGTATTGTTCCATTATTTATAAAAATTCATTCAAGCCAACGACAAATCTAAATATTTTAAACCATGCGAAAAAAGATGAGCTTTCTTCCGGCATTATGTGTAATACATAATGTTACTTTAGTTTATCGTAGATTGAACGTTAAAGAGTAAAAAAAAATACAGAAAACATCTAATTTCAGTTTTATAAATTTATTTATTGGCCATTTTATTATCTTTATCTGGATCAAATTATGTAACTGATAAGTCATTAAAAAATAAAAAATGTAATTAAATATTGTCCAATTTTACGAGAAAGGATAAAATTGTTCAACATTATGTCCCGTACTAATGTCTACTGATAAATATGCACAAATTAACATTTCACAGCGGGGTATAAGGGGATCCTTTATCCCCTTCCTCTCACATGAATGAATGACTCAGATAAAAGGAGGACAGAATAGAGTCAGAGGAAGGAGGATGGATGATTTAGGGCCATGTATCATCCACGTGAACGGATGACTCGGATGGAAAAGGAACAGAATAGGGCCAGAATAAGGAGGACAGAGAATTTGAGGCCGTGTATCATACAATAGACGAGCGACGGATACTTTCAGTCGAAATCATGTCAACCTGAACGCTGATTGGAAAATGTCAGTTCTCAAAAAATCACATTACACTTAGAAATTTCCCCTATAATACGATTATAGGAACACCATCATCTTCATAATTGCTTGCAACTTGAGTGTAAGGCTTCTACAGGTCATTCGTTCAATTAATTTCTTCTTAGCTAACAAATTAAAAATTGCATGCAAAGGATCATGTTCCACTGACGGATGCTCTTATTGAGATACCGTAAAGCGATTAGACATCGAAATATGGTATAAATTAAACAATTCTCTAAATACATTTTCCTTTAATATAGTGCGATCTTAAACTCTTCATATTTAAAATTACTTATAAAGTTACAATTTCAATATTCGGAAGACTTAGAGAAAGACCAGTTGGATCACTCAGCTCTGCATTAAACGAATTTGTTTCTTTTAAGAAAGATTAATATTACCAGGAAGGGTCACGGTACAAAAGCGGGGTAGCTACCTAGATAGGAAAGAACTGATTAGCAGAGAATTCATCAATTTTTGGAAGAACCTTAATATGTATATGTAGCTGGTGTTGCTGTCAATGTTATTTCAGTTTACTAAATTTCGTAGACTTTCGGGCATTCCTTACATTCAAGAAAATTTAGCTTTCTCAGAAATGATGAGCAATTTGGAAGCAGGAATCTTGAGGTAGACTTTGGTTCGAATTAGGCCTACTGCTAAACTAAACTACAAAGTTCAAAAGTCGGCCTACGTTCTCACCACTTATCACATGTTGCCTCAGCACGGGAGTCACCGTCACTCCTCCCTCTCCATTTCACAAGTTTAACAGAGGACAGGACAATTAATATCTGCTGACAATAGCCCCCACTAGTTTCTGTCATTCGCTTTAGTGCTCTCATATTTTAGTATTTTACTCAAAACGCCCCCATGGAATCCATAGACGTAAGAAATTAACCATCATCAGTAGCATCAAAGCCGTCCGTGGCTGATGAAACCCACCTCACGTATGCTGACATGGTAGTTGAACTGATCATAGTACATATAAAGTATGCAACCACACCCTCTTCGGAATCAATCACCTTCCTGTTTAGGCATTTGCCCCAGCCCTCCTCCTAGTAATTTGATTCGCCACCAAACCATTCTGTTCTGAACTTCCTTCTCTCTCTCTCCTTTATATCTCAAAGATAGTCATTTTCTAGGCTGAGAAGCATTTCAAAGGCCTTACTTTTGCTGACCTGACTTACAAAATTTCTCACTTTTGGCAAAGTTACATAGGCCACCATTGCGTTGCAGGTTTGCTGTACTACACATGGGAAGGCACTCCTGTTGTTACAAGCAGAAGTTGAGAAAAGGGTTGTGGTCTCCCGAGGAAGATGAGAAGCTTTTGAATTACATTACCAATCATGGCCATGGTTGTTGGAGTACTGTCCCAAAACTAGCAGGTATGTGCAGTATCCATCATTGGTCACGTAAAAATTTGAAGCACAAGTTAAAAGGTTATGGGGAGGATGGATTAATTAAAAGATGATAAGTAATCAGTTAAGATATGATCTTGTGTTTCGTTTTTCTTTACGCATGACACGAGCAGGTTTACAAAGGTGTGGAAAGAGCTGTAGATTAAGGTGGATTAACTACTTAAGACCAGATTTGAAGAGAGGTGCTTTTTCTCAGCAAGAAGAGAACTTGATTATTGAACTCCATGCAGTTCTTGGCAACAGGTGATCCATAAGGGAACTCTTAATGATTAAGTAGACGCTGGTTTTTATCTTGTTAGAATTTGCTTTTCAACTAATCAACGTGTGTCTTGATTATGTCATTAGATGGTCTCAAATCGCTGCACAATTACCAGGAAGAACAGACAATGAGATCAAGAATTTGTGGAATTCTTGCATAAAGAAGAAGCTAAGGCAAACAGGAATTGACCCCATCACGCACAAACCTCTATCGGAGGTTGAGAATGACAAAGAGACACAGCCTCATGAAGAGATCAAAACCTGTGAGAAAACCCCCTCTCCTGTGGCCAATAAACTGTGTGTCATTGAGGCAGCAAACTCAAAACCCTCCGTGGCTTCCACCTCCAAGAACACTTTTAAAAGCCACGACAAAAACTACAGCTTGACAACTACTCCGGCAACCCAAGATAAGTTTGCTGACTACTATGAGTCCAATAACAACAGTATTTCTAGGCCATCAGATTTTTTAGGGTATCCTCCTTTCCATAAGTTGCATTACAGAAGTCCAAATACAAGTCTGAGCTTCGGTTCATATTCTTTTGATCACGATTTTTATCCGACCATGATACCAGATACTGATCTTTCATCGATGTCAAACTCGTCACTCTTGCAAGCCTTAATCCGAGTAACACCTTCTGTAGGCCTTCCTATGTCCCACAATAATCCTTGCATAAGCTCGTCATCATGTGATGTCAACGGGGAGGTCCAGAATTGGGAAGCTGCCATCAGTAGCAACGGAAGCAGTAACAGCAGTGTTGAATTGCGAAGCAGCATTAATAGTTCCCTTCTTGAGACCAACAACTTCTCATCATGGGGGCTGACATCTGGTCATCAGGAGGTTCATCTTATCCGTCCACTTGAAAGCGATCCAAATGACATGAAATGGCCTGAATATCTCAATAACCCATTCGTCCCGGGAGTTACATTACAGAACCAAACATCTCAACATATGGTCAAAGAAGAAAGCCAGCTGGCAGCAGGACCAGGGATCAACCTTGTTCACAGTAAGAGCCACGGGAATCTACAGTAAAGCTGAGCTGCGTTTGTTGGCATATGCATGCGGAGTATGTTGATTAAAATTGTAGGACATTTCTTCAGCGACTACAGGTGTGAGCTTTATATTGTATTTATTCTATTAGGATGCTTGTAAATGGTGTCGATACCATTTGTTGCTAAACTTAAATATGTCATTTGTTCCTTGGATACAATTTCCCTTCTCAATAAAGGTTATTTATTGTACAAGCTTCCACAGCTTAGTTTGAGAATTTAATAGGTAACAGGATTGGTCCTGTTTGTACATTTAACCTGTGCAAGTATACAGTATATGAAAGATTGTGACGTTAGAGCATGCTTGTCCAAGTAGTTTCAATCTGTGGTCTTGTAATGGAAGAAACTGAAGGGACCAATGTTCTTAAATGGGTGGCTGTAACTGTCTCCCTAAAGATGGGGATGGTTTTCAGGACTTCAGTCATTTCAACTCTAGTTCTGAGAGAGAATAGATGAAGATAGAAATTATATAATTTCTCTTAGTGCTCGAATTATTATTTTAAGTGATGTGGATCGATAGATGAGCAATTTAATTAATTTTTGGGGTACTTGGTTTAAAAAAAAAACTTCAAGACTATCATCTTCTTTTCCATATCCATGAAAAGATCATGTTGCCCATTATTTATGACTTCTTGTCGTCTGTATTTAAAAATAAACGTTACTCCAAAAATTTATATAATAGCGATAGTAAGAATCGATCCAGCTGAGAGTGACTGGTCTAGATTTTTGCTTTTGAATAATAACAAATAAGGATGATTTGATTGTGTTAAAATAAAATATAACTAACAAATAATGTGAACTAAAATATGACAAGGACAATGATAAGCAAACAGCGGTCTAAGTCACATCTACTTTGAAAATTGCACATCTGTTATCGATGTAACAATAAATCGACTCATATTTCAAATATTCACTGTTAAAATTAATTACTATATCCTTAATTATAGTTAATTAGAAAGAGATGCAATCCAATTAGTTTTAACTACTAAACAATCTAAGTCAAGCGCATGAAGATTTATTTTAATGGTAATTTTCACTACAAGAAAAAGTGGTTTTAGCGACAAAAATTACCAACGGAAAGAGTCATCAGAAAGTGGTCGTAGGTATAGCGACGAAATTTTGTAATTCCCTTAGAAAATTTAGCAACAGAATTGCAAAATTTAGCGATCATAAGTTTTTTATCCGTATTTCGTTGGTAAATTTACGAATGAAATTATTACAATATTCTATCGGTAACTTTTACCTATGGATAAGCAATGTTTGTCGCTAAATTTACCTAAAGAAAATGTAATTCCATCGTAATTCTGTCAGGTAATTTACCTACGATAATTTCAACCACCATTTCTCACTTTCTTCCTGAGTTTTGTATTGATAATCTTTTAATTTTTTTTACATTTAATTTTTCTAAACATTAAGTTGATTGATAATATAAAATAAAAACTATCATAATTGTTAATATATACTAAAAATTATAATATACAACAATAAGTATCTTGAAAATAATTGTAAATTAAGAATTCATACAAAATTACTTAATAGTAGCAAAATATCTACATTCACTTATCCATCTAAGCTATGCAGTTGGTGAAGGTAAATGCTTTGACTGTTACAATGAAGTGTTGCCCCTTCGCTTCAACTCATACATCTCATTTTGAAGCTAGGCTATGTACTCTATCGACTGCTGCAACTGAGTTGCCAGCTTCTCTATGTTGCTCTCAAGCTAAACGACTCTTTCATTTGATATGGACTGCTAGCTAGATCTAGCTGTAGTGGATGTGGAAGATTACGAGTAGCATATGTTTGCAAATGAATCTAACCCGAAGATACTTCTACGGCGGTCCCTACCACCCACTGCATCAAGATATGTTTGACTCTCATCAACAGTTTCAGAGTACTAAAACTGTCGTTGAATGCTTTCTTGTATTTAGTCTTATCATTATAATTGTTTATGTTAATAAGTGATAATTTTTAAGAATTAATATTAAAGTATAAATTTTACATACATTAAGTTCTATGTATCAGATGTTGATGAAGGTCACACCATCATGCTTTTTAGTGTGGGTGTGCAAAAAGAGCTGATGTAGTGTAAGCTTCCTACCTATAGACTTTTCCTGCATCAAAATAAAGTGTTATGTGTGAACTACAATTTGAAATTTTTTTGGTAGAATTTCTTCTATTTTTATGATATTTACCCCTTGTTAAACAAAAAAATTTAATCAACAACATAATCATTAATGGCACCATACATTTATAACATTATGATTCTCCATAATACACATATTTTCATTCTAATTTTTATACATCAAATTACATTGAAATCAAAATTCATACATCAAAGTACAAAAATTAGAATATAAATGTAAAGTTTAGATGCTTACAAGTTTCTTTGCATGCTCCTGGTGGGTCATAGATCCTCCAGTGTGTACGGGTAGACTATCGCCCTTCGACCCTCCACGTCTGTTTACAAAATTACACTTTGAAATGGACATTACCTCGGGTGATGCCCAATACTACTGTCAATGAGTCCATATTTCTTTAGTTATATAAGGAGGTCGTATATCATTCTTGTGTATCAAACCAAGAAAGTCTTCACAATGTGCACGAGCTCACCTTTCCCATACATTATAAATTACAATATAAAATTTTGAATCAAAAAAATTCTTTCTAAAAAAAATAAAAACATACTATACGTACTTATAAACTACAATATTTATCTAGTTAATGTATAAAATTAGATAAAATAAAAAGATTAAAAATATATTTTTTATACCTCAAACTCTTGATAATAAAAATCCTTTGTCGCTTGAAAGATATTCTTTCATATATAACCCTCAAGATCTATCTTCTCCTTGAACTTGGATGAGACATTTATGGAGCACGTTCCAGACGAAGCCAACCTAATATATAAGCTATTTTAGATCATTTTTAAATTAAAACCTATAACTTCAGTTTAAACCTATGGTGTTATCATGTATTACAAAACTTTTAGAATGTATTAATCTTGTATTTAGTCCTATCATATAATTGTTTATGTTAATAACTGATAATTTTTAATAATTAATTTTAAAGTATAAATTTTACATACATTACGTTCTCTGCATTGATTGTTGACAAAGGTTACACCATCATGTTTCTTAGTGTGGGTGTGCAAAAAGAGCTAATGTAGTGTAAGCTTTCTACCTATAGACTTTTCTTGCATCAGAATAAAGTATTATAAGTGGTCTACAATTTACAAAAATTTTGGCAGAATTTTCTCTATTTTATGATATTTATCCCAGTTAAATAAAAGAATTTACTTAACAACACAGTCATTAATAGCACCAGACATTTATAACATTATCATTCTCCATAATATACATATATATGTGTAAAGTTTAGATGCTTACAAGTTTCTTTGCATGCTCCTGGTGGATCATAGATCTTCTAGTGTGTACGGGTAGACTCTCTCCCTCTGGTCCTCCACGTTTGTTTACAAAATTGCGCTTTGAAATGGGCATTACCTCGGGTGATGCCCAATACTACCGTCAATGAGTCTATATTTCTTTAGATATATAAGGAGGTCATATATCATTCTTGTGTATTGAACCAAGAAAGTCTCCATAATGTGCACGAGCTCACCTCTCCCATTCACTATAAATTACAACATCAAATTTTGAACCCCAAAAAAATTCTTTCCAAAAAAAAGAAAAACATACTATAAGTACTTATAAACTGCAATATTTATCTAATTAATGTATAAAATTAGATAAAATAAAAAAGATTAAAAATACATTTTTTGTACCTCAAACTCTTGATCATAAAAATCCTTTGTCGCTTAAAAGATAATCTTCCATATATAACCCTCAAGATCTCTCTTCTCCTTGAACTTGGATGAGATATTTCTGGAGCACGTTTCAGACGAAGCCAACCTAATATATAAACTATTTTAGATAATTTTCAAAATAAAACGTATAACTTCAGTATAAACCTATGGCATTATCATGTATTACAAAATTTTAGAATTTCACTCACAAATTGTTGACAATTGTGATGTAAGTTCTTCCATCGACTCCCTTAGTTCCAGGTTGGGGGTCGTCTCCTTTATCTGTAACGTTGCCCCTTGATATCTTTGTTGGTATAGGGGTAGTGGATGATGTATCAGGGCTGCTAGATGGTGTAGCAGTAGGTACAAAAGGTGACTGTAGGTCAGGAAGGTGATGCCTCATTTAGATGTACAGTAGTTGGACTTACAACACCCAATTCTATAGCATCTGTAGAATGTGGCCATTCACTTGGACCTGCACTGGCTCATCCAAATGGTGGTAACTTGACCCTTGGGCACTGCATCATTTCCTATTTTCTCTTTTGTGACATATTTCAACCTGAAATTCACATTTTATTGAATATTCCAGTAATAGAACAATATAAATTAAATATATAATAATATATTGTTGATGTAATAATATATATAATCACATAATATTGTTGGACCCCATTTTTGGAGCCCAACTATCGCTTTCAAATACCGAAGAGTGATAGGCCCGATCCTCGACCCCCAAAGCTGAACCCGGGGTGACCCGTTGGGACAGTCGTATGAAATAAAAGCGGAAAGCATTGCAATTAAAACAATATTAGCATGGCAGAAAGTACTTCGCCGCGACATAAGCCATTCCTCGCCACGGCGAAGTTGCAAAAAGGGAAGTTTGTCACAGCGAAAAATAGGTCCGTCGAGGTGAAAAAATAGGTTCACCGCGACGAACCAATTGAAGTTTGCCATGACGACCTCTTGCTTCCTCGCGAGGAAAATTCCAAAATTTAAAATCTGACATCCAAACATTTGGACATTCAAACAAACATATACACTCAAACCTAATAACAAGCCAACCATACTCATACATAAAAGAACTCCAATCCTTCACATCATTACAAATCCCATGAGTTCAACAAACTTTGCTTACACAACATCATAAATACCAAAGCTTCAAAAAAAATACATAAGGATGATCAATGTTGATATGCTTACTAAGCTATCCCAAAATAGTTACTAACTTAGTACAAAGATCACTAATTATTGCGGAGTTTTCGATGTCTTGTAAGGATCAACTGTCGTCTTGAGTCGCACCTGAGGGGGAAAAACAATGGGTTGAGATACACAGCTCAATGGCTAATGTATTTATAGCCATCAGTAATTAGCGTAAAAATTCAAGCATATGTATGCATATATATCTAGCAATTCTAGCACTCACACTATGTTCAAGCAATTTACACATTCATCACATTTATCTCAACTCACAGAACATCTCAT
>JANVCL010000007.1:14718660-14743176 GCA_026546855.1 Erythroxylum incrassatum
TTGGCAAATCCTATAAAAGAGCCCCTGTGATATACTTGATTATTCATCTTAGCCCTTGTGTTTTTAATTCGTTCACCTTAGCCTCTGTATTTTTTATTCTCATTCAAGATATCCCAATTGGGTATTTTTGAACAAATTTGCCCTTGAAATCAAGAGATTAAAAAAATGTATTTCAATAATCTAAGGGTAAATTTGTCCGAAAATACCCAATTGAGGTATCTTGAATGAAAATAAAAAACACAGGAGCTAATGTGAACGAATTAAAAACGCAAGGACTAAGATGAATAATCAAGTATATCACAGGGGCTGTTTTATGTGATTCGCCAAAGTTCTGTTTGTATGACTGTTTTAGGGTTGTTAACTAATGAGGTATCTTTTGTTTATAAGCACTCTTCTAACAAGTAAAGGTGGATTCTAATTATTTAAGTAAACTTTAAATTTATATCAACTAGGAAGCTTGATTAGTGATGCAATTTCTTGTTTGAATGAGACTTAAGTTTGTTGATCCTATTAGTTAAGTATGTTTAAGAATGTTAAATAAGTTTTATAATAACAACTTTAAAAGTGAGAATCGAACCTAAGAGTTTGATTTCACCAAACATGAATAAATAAATTAAATTAGGTTAAATAAATCAATTTTATCTCATATACCTGCTAGGGTGTATCACTAATTAAATAATGCACTTCGAGTACTCCTCTATTTAGTACCTAAGTTATATAAACTTATTAACCTATTAAAACACTCGTTAATGAATAAAAAACTAATGATTTTTATTATAATATATTATCTTTTATAGTGTAAGAGATGTTATTTGTCTTATTACCACTCTTTTTTTTAATGATGAATCTTTTGTTTCTTTTTTATAATCATTAAAATATAAATGTTAATCTTGAAAATGCAGTCATAAATCCTTATCATAGCTCTTTGAAGTAATAATGAGGCGACTTTTAGCCCGAATGACGTTACTGTCCACTAGAACTGGGTATTAGGAGTGCAAAATGTTGTCTTATGCCAATCCTTTGGGTCAATATCTAATTACCAAAATTTTTCTTTTAAATCAAACTTCGAGAATATTTTTACCTCCTTTAGAAATAACACTTATGTATTTATTTTGGGCAGAGCAAACTTGTCATCTAAAAGAAAATTATTCAGAATTTTGTAATCAATGACTATCCTCTTCATTCCTTGTTTTTTCTGCGCTTTTTTCTACATAAAAGGCTTGACATGCCCAATCTGATTTTGTCTGTTCTATTGGTCTTTGTTTCGAAAGTATAGCACACTCCTTCTGTTCCTTTGGATTCATTTTCGAATAAGTTGCCTTTTTTGAATTAATGTCTCTATTCCTTTTAAATGGCAATTGAACTCAAAATTTTGAATTTTGCTATAATGGATGTGGATGATTAAATTGATAATGAATTTTTGGGGAACATTGTAAGAGTTGATCCCTTATATCATCATACCTAGTAAGAAGATGTTGTAGCTCAAAGATGTTGCAATTTTTAGTGTACATACAAAAATCTTATTTATAACGAAATCCTTTTTGGTAAGATTTGTAACTTCTCTGCTTGAAAATAAACATCCATCCCAATAAGTGTGTCAAGACCACGAAGATTGCTTCGTAATATTTTTTTCCAAACTAGACAACTTAGGAACAATTTCATCCCAATCCTTCTTTTCATGATAAGGTCTATTTTGATTGATTTTCCATTAGCTGCAGTAATTATTCTTCATCAGGTTGCCATTTTTCTATAGGAAGAATATGTGATTTCATAACACTTTGACAAGAGCCTGTACCTATATAACCAATAGTTGTGATTGGTCTGTGATACTTCTCTAGAAGCAACTGGAGTTTGACTTATGGTTGTGCTACTATCGACTTCCTTGGCTTTAGTTTCAAACAAGAATTCTTCATTATGTACATTGGTTCTTCATCTTCTTCATCAAAAGAAGACGCTTCATCATCAATAGATTCACAAGCAAGTAGTGCAAACAATGTCTCTTCATCTTTACTGGACTGTTCTTCAAAAAAAGACTCAATGTCCTCATCATCTCTTATGAGCATCATAGTCTTAATGGAATGCAAGTTCTTAATATCCTTTTTTGTCTTTTTATTGCATATTTTTGGATAATGACTTGGTTATCCATAAAAGTAACATTTGTTTGACTTTCTAGTTTTAGAAGCACATCGTTTGAAGAATCTTATCCTCTTTTTCTTCTTTATGTCAAAAGGGTAAAATCGGAATGACTTTCTTCTGAAGTGTTTCTCTTTCTTTGTGTTGCATTTACACTACCCTGTCTTTGCATTTGATCTTTAAGTAAGCCTTTTGTAAGCTTGTTTGAGTTGAGGTCTACCTTTTAGCATAGCTTTGAAAAAGTTATGTGTCCACACAATTTGTCCAATGTCACCAAAACTAGTTTGTAGATTTCTCCAAAAGAGATTTTAGAGGCAATGAATGTGTAACGAAGATTAACATAATTGAAGCCATTAATCATATAGTATTTTTAGACTTTCATTGGAAGTGTTTCTATAAATCATTCATGTTCATAGAGCAACACTTCATTTCAAAGTACTTATGTTTGTTTTTATTGATCAATGAGCTAGAAATCTCTGATGAATTCTTTGTGAATCATTCCTAACAAGGAATTGGTCTTTGACAGTTATATGACTTGCATGTGTCTGTATTCACCATAGCTTTGGAACCATTCTCTTAATGTTCCCGTTATTTTGGAGACAAGTTCTCAAGATCGCTTTAAGAGAAACATCTGGTCTTGTCATTAGCAGATTTATACAGGCACTAAGTTCATGTAGTCGATCTCTCCATTTTATTGGTAGGATATCATCAAAAATAAACTATGATCCTAAAGTAAGTTTATAGGTAGGAGTTTCTTGTGGTCTAACTAGTTCAATCATTTACTTAACATCTTCAACCTTTGGTTTAACTTCTGTATGCAGTTAAGAAGAGTGTGAAACAACCATCTTCATTTGAGATATCTGACCAAGATTTTCAAGTTGTTTACAACTTTTGGATATTTCTATAAAAGAATCATAATTTTAGGTGGTTATGGGTTCCTTTTTTATTTCCATATTTAGGGAATGTGTTTTCTTAGATGGAGAAGTAAGTGGTGTTTTGATTTGTGAAGGTTTAGAAGTATATGAAGTTAATGGAATGTCTTTTGCTATCAAGTTTAGCTTAAAAGGTTTAGACGATTCTGGAAGCATTTTTCTAAATAGCGATTAAGACATTCTGAAGACTTTTTGATAGTATGTAGCTTAAGGATATGATAGAGTGTTATCAGTAGGTTGTACGACTAGAAATGTTGAGGAATGTGGTTCATATATTGCTCTGGATTGTTCTTTATCCATGTCTAACTCAATTCCTTCAAGTTCATGTCTGTAGCTCTCTTTCCTTATTAAAGAAGTATGGATCACAATAATGATATTCAATATATCTTCTCAATTTAGAATCAAGTCGTGCATCTTGATTGAGTAGTCATTGATGTAATTGTTACACTTAGAGAGATACAACATCATCCTTTGAATTTAATACTTATCTTTCTTAAGATAGCCATCAAACTTTGAATCAATTTAACAAAGGGCATTGTTTTATGTTACAGTATTTGTGTCTGTCAATTTAGCACTTCTTGTGTCAGATAAATAGGTACATGATTTCCTTATGGATTGATACCTGTTAATCGTGAGTGTGGTCTTATAGATACCCTAGTTGTCTTATTGATATGAGCTTCCAAACACAGAAAATCTTCCTCATATGATTCTCATCATCATACACGTTAATGGTTGTGGGATTTCCTTAGGGATTGGAAAAATCATTGGCACAATTGGTTGTGGGATTTCCTTAGGGATTCGAAAAATCATTGGCACATTGGTCTAAGCTTAAGATTCTTAAGTCCAATCCAAGGTCTCAAGTCGTAATCATCTTCATCACATTTGGGTTGGATCTTCTTTGATGTTGGAACTTATATCTTTCCTTGGACATTCTACTAGGCTCTTCTCTCATTGTTGAACACAATCTTCATCTTTACTATCAAAATAGTCATCCATCCAACATTCATAATTTAAGTCGCACGTAGATGGATCTACATAGGTAAGATTACATTGGCCAGTTGATGTTTCAATAATGAAGATTCTAGCTCTGTTCTTACTTTCGTAGATTAGCCTACGAGTGAAAAAGGTGAACATAAGCTAGCACAAGGTGATAATGATTAGAGGCAATCTAGTGGTGATGATTCATATGAGATACATCATGTGGATGACAAAGGAGAAGTCAATAAACATCAAAAGTTGGGGGAGAAACTTGATCAAATGATGGAAGATTTCTAACTTCGAAGGTCAGCAAGAGAAAAAAGGAATATCTCTTAGTCACTACTAAGGGGGAGCTAGAGAGTTTTTAAGTGTAGCTGCTCAAAGATAAAGATTCATGACTCAAGGAAATGCAAGAGGAGATGGATTCATTAAAGAAGAATAAGACCTATGAATTAGTGAAACTTCCTAAAAGTAAGAAAGCTTTAAAGAATATAATATAGGAAAATTTGGTTTTAGCAATGGAAATTAAATACAGAAAATAAAGATTTTCTGCCAACAAACAAATTTGACGAGAAAAATTACCGGCAAAAAGAGTTGTCAGAGAACCGATCGTAGGTAAAAGTTAACGATGAATATTTCAAATTTGTCGCAAATTTAGCGACAAAATTTTGTAATTCTCTCAAGAAATTTAGTGACAGAACATTCTAAGTTGTCGCTAAATTTTACAATTCCAACAAAAATTTAACAACCGTAAGTTTTTTTTCCATCAATAAATATACCTATGGAATATTCTTATTCTGGCGATAACTTATACCTACGGACAAACAATATTCGTCGTCGAATTTACCTTTAAAAAATATCATTACATCGGTAATTTACCTATGGAATATATCATTCCATCGATAATTTACCTAGGATAATTTCAACCACCATTTCTCACTTCCTTCTCGAGTTTTCTGTTGATAATATTTTGATTTTTTTCTACATTTAATTTCTCTAAAAAATAAGTTGATTGATAATATAAAGTAAAAATTATCCTGATTGTTAATATATAATAAAAAATTATAATGTACAACAATAAGTATCATGAAAATAACTATAAATTAAGAATTCATACAAAATTATGTAAGAGTAGCAAAACATCTACATTCACTTATCCATCTAAGCTATGTAGTTGGTGAAGGTAGATGCTCTGACTGCTGCGATGAAGTGATGCCCCTCCCCTTCAACTCATCCGTCTCATTAAGGAGTTGGGCTATGTACTCCATTGATTGTTGCAACTAAGTTGCCATTCTCTCTACTATGCTCTCAAGCTGAACGGTTCTCTCATTTGATATAGACCACCTACTAGATCCATTTGTAGTGGATGTGGAGGATTGCATATAGCATGTGTTCACAAATAAACCTAAACCGAAGATCCTTTCATGGCGGTCCCTACCGCCCACTGCATCAAGATATGTCTGACTCTCATCAACAATTTCAGAGCGTTGAGACTATTGTTGAATGCTTTTGGTAGCGCGTTGTAACACTACAAAAATAAAGTAGACATATAATTATAACAGTGGTGATTCTAGGTCGATCCTACAGAGAGCTTTGTTATGAAAATAATTGGAGTTTAGGTTTTGGGGGATTTGTGTGGTTTGAAATAAGAAAATAAAACAAAACTAACAAACAAAATCAAATTTAAAAAATGCAAAAATGATGAAAGTGGTGAATTCGTGAGGGATCCAGTTCTTTGGTTCAGTCTCGGCTTACACCTAATTAAACATATTTCAATGATTTGTTGTCTCAAATCTCTCCTAAAAACTATTAATCGTTGATTAATCTATCAACTCAATTCCCTTAGGTATTGTTTAATTAAGATACAATCGTTAATTAAATCTAACTAGCGAATAACCTATGACACAATCTTTAGACTCAATTAGGTAGTAGCATATGAATTAGGAAAACCGATTAATCAAGGCAACAACTACATATGAAACATCATTTAACCTAGGTTATGTTATCCCTAATGATTACAGGCCATTAGTTGCTACAAATGAATTTCAACATAACAATTACGAATTATATTGAAATTATAGTTATGGGTTCATACACAAACAATCGAACGATAATTAGAATACGATAATTCATACACAAAACCCAAATCTATACGTATAGGATAACACAATCAATTTATAAAGAGAGAAAGAAACAACAAATACAAGGAAAAATACACTTAACCGAGTCGTCGGCGTTGATGTCACCTCTGAACTGATGTCAGGATGTGTAGCCTTCATCTTCTCCATAGGTCTCCAAGCTTCAGCCAATAACACCTTTGTTTCACAGAAAACCGAAGAGAAATAATTAAGGAGCAGCTGTTGTTCAAAGTTCTCTCCTTTTTTTATACTCCTTCTTGAAAACCAAAGAGAAATTGAAGATGAATGGCGTTAATAAAGGTTCCTCCTTACTATTTTTGTTCTAGCCAACCTTCCTCTCTTTGGTCCAGCCCTTACATCGTCTTTTTAAAACCAAAGGGAAAACTTCCATTCATTTTATCAACCCCTTATTTTAGCTATTTGTCCTCACCCACTTTCAATTGTTTCAGCCCACATAACCTTTCTTTTATTCTTCAATATGCAACCTTCATACACTCACAGATTTTACTCCAATCGGCCATACTATTCACCTTTTTATCTTTAAAAGCTAGGTTTTCTAATGAGATAAATGGACAGCTGGCCCTTTTCATGATGTATGTCATGTTTCACCTACTATAATCCATAGTTTTTGTAACATTTTCAATGTTATAGCCATCACACATGCATTTCCTTTATACCTTAAAAAGCTAAGTTAAAAAGAATATGCAACTAGGTTAAATGGAAAGTTATCCATTTAATTATATGATGTTCTTTTTCTTAATGCTCTTTCTTGTCTCTTCTTCTTACTCCATGAAGACAAGTGGGTTTGCATTTTCAGAAAATGGCCCAAATATAGTGCTTTCGACTCATTTTAGCTCTTCACTTCCAAATTGTGCCTAAAACTACATATGAGTCAAAGTAAATATCTTAAGTAATTTCATGTCATTAATCGCAAAATGTTATGGAATAATTATAAAATCAATTAAGCACATGTCAATTTTCTTGTATTTGGTCCAATCATTATAATTGTTTATGTTAATAAGTGATCAT
Organism: Erythroxylum incrassatum; assembly: GCA_026546855.1. NCBI lineage: Eukaryota > Viridiplantae > Streptophyta > Magnoliopsida > Malpighiales > Erythroxylaceae > Erythroxylum > Erythroxylum incrassatum. The sequence goes on from JANVCL010000007.1 coordinate 14,725,871, forward strand.
TTTTAAGAATTAATATTAAAGTATAAATTTTACATACATTCAGTTCTCTGCATCGGGTGTTGACGAAGGTCACACTATCATGCTTCTTAGTGTGGGTATGCAAGAAGAGCTGACATAGTGTAGGCTTCCTGTCTATAGACTTTTCATGCATCAGAATAAAATGTTATTACGAAACTACAATTTACAAAAATTTCGATAGAGTTTTCTCTATTTTTATGATATTTACCCCCTGTTAAACAAAAAAATTTACTCAATAACACAGTCATTAATGGCACCAGATGTTTATAACATTATTATTCTCCATAATACACATATTTTTTTGCATTCTAAATTTCATACATCAAATTACATTGAAATAAAATTTCATACATCAAAGTACGAAAGTCAAAATATAAGTGTAAAGTTTAGATACTTACAAGTTTCTCTGTATAATCTTAGTGGATCATAGATCCTCCAGTATGTATTAGTAGACTCTCTCCCTCCGATCCTCTACTTCTATTTGGAGAATTTGGCTCTGAAATAGACATTGCCTCAGACAATGCCCAATACTGTTGCCAACGAGGCCATATTTCTTCATATATATAAGGAGGTAATACATCATTCTTATGTATCGAACCAAGAAAGTCTCTATAACGTGCATGAGCTTGCCTCTCCCATACATTATAAATTACAACATCAAATTTTGAATCCAAAAAAATCTTTCTAAAAACAGAGAAAAGCATATTATAAGTACTTATAAACTACAATATTTATCTAATAAGTGTATAAAATTAGATAAAATAAAAAAGATTAAATAATATATTATTTTTACCTCAAACTCTTGATAATAAAAATCCTTTGTCGACTGAGAGATATTCTTCCATATATAACCCTCAAGATTGTCTTCTCCTTAAACTTAGATGAGATATTTCTGAATCATGTTCCAGACGGAACCAACCCAATATATAAGCTATTTTAGATCATTTTCAAATTAAAACTTATCACTTCAGTATATACCTATTTTGTTATCATGTATTACAAAACTTTTAGAATTTCACTCATAGATTGTTGACAATTGTGAAATAAGTTCTTCCATAAACTCCTTTAGCTTCAGAATGGAGGTTGCCTCCTACATCCACAACGTTTACCCCTAATATCTCTGTCAATATAGGAGTGGTGGATGGTGTAACAATGCTATTGGATGATGTAGTAACAGGTACAGAAGGTGATTGTATAAGGACTATAGGTTAGGAAGGTGATTCCTTATCTAAATGTACAGTAGCTGGACTTACAGCACCTGATTCTGTAGCATCTGTAGAATGTGATCCTTCACTGGACCTGCACTGGGTAGTCAAAATGGTGGTAACTTGACCCTTGGCCACATAATTTCCTGTTTTCTCTTTTGTGGCATATTTTTAGCCTGAAATTCACATTTTATTGAATATTCCAGTAATAGAACAATATAAATTAAATATATAACAATATATTGATGATGTAATAATAGATTTATTTATATAATATTCTATTACAAATACAAATTAATCATTATCATCACTTAATTGTAAATTAAAATCATCATCATCTTCTTTTTCTAATGAATTAGAATCAAACTAAGGCTCCTCTTCAAATCTCTCGTCCTCGTCATTCTCTCCAGATGAAATGTCAACATATTCATTATTTCGATCATTCAAAGGTTCATTCTCGTCATATGTTTCATATGCATTTATTTCATAAACATCTTCCTGAAACACTTTACTTTCAATTCTCTTATTTTCTCTTTTTCCATGTAATTCAAAAACACCTTTAGGTTTTACTTTGCAAACCGTAAGATGGGAAAAGGAACATAATATACTTGAATCTCTTGCATCGCTAACACGAAAGGTTTAAATTGTCTAAATCTTCTTCGCTAGCCGATTTCAACTAGATTGTATCGATTGTGCACTTTTGTTCCAACATTAGGAGTTGGATCAAACCATTCACACTTAAATATCACACTCCATTTTATTGGCAATGTAGGGTACTCAATTTCAAGTATCTCAATAATTTTACCATAGTAATCCATCAATTTTCCCTGTATACAAACCCCACTATTTATTGTTGCCATGTTATGACCATAATATTATGTATGAAATTTGTATCCATTAACAAAATACACTAGATACGATTTAACAGTTCGCAAATGATGTTTCATAAGATCACATATGAACTTGTTCTCTATTGCATTTTATGAGGCCTACACACACAAAAATTATCATATTAAATAGTATAATGTCATTTAAACACTTTGATATAATAATTCAATCATTTCAATTATTGTAAGTGAAAACTTACAGTTTTCTCGAACCATCGAGGAAAGTGTTTTTCAGCTTCTTTATTGATATCATCCTATGTTTTTTTGGGCATTAGCTCGCGTAACCGTTCCTCGTGTAATCTAAAAGCATTATTATGTATTTTAGTTGTGAACAACACTAACTTCAAAAACTCAAATAATCAATTTCAAAATCAACTTAAACTTACTGCACGAAAGGTTGAACCTCTTGATAATTTACTAAAATGTAACCATGAGTAGCTTTTAATTCTTCTTTTGTTAACATTCTTCTTGTTGACTATCCATATGTTAGCCCAGGATAAGTGAAAATGAATAAGTTACCATCCACATCACCCATTTCTCCCCCATCGTCATTACGAGGAACTTTTTTTCCTCTTGTACGCAGATGCGACTCAAAATAATGTGAACAAAATGTACTTGCTTCCTCCACTAAATAAGCATTACATATCAAACCTTCAAATCTAGCCTTACTTTTGACATTTTTCTTCAAGTGATGCAAATACCTACATTGCAAATAGGGTTATTACAATTCTATGATTAAAACATGCTATAAGTTTTATTTAACTTTTAACTATAATTACCTCTCAAACGAATACATCCGTCAATATTGAACTGGACCAGTAAGTTTAGCTTAATTCGCTATATGTACGGGTAGACGCTCCATATAGTCAAAGAAGCTTAGAGGGAGAATCCCTTCTAATTTGCACAAGATAATTGGAATTTTTATGACAATCATGACTTTTCATCCCAAATAATTTGTACTTCGTCATGTCCATACAAACTTGCCAAGTTCGAAACATAACCATCAGGAAACTTTAGACTTTTCAACCATTCACATAAAATTTCCTTTTGTTTTTTGTCCAAAGTGTAACAAGCTTTCAAATAATTACCGGTGCGAAAATCTTTATCTAACTCATTCCTTCTATAAAAAAGTTTCAAATCAGCTCGTGACTTTTGCATTATCCTTTATCCCCCTTTCAATGTTCATTAAGGTGTTGAACAAAAAAATCCTATATGCATCACTTCTAGATTATGACATATCAAATTAGTTTTCCAATATGTCAGATCTCAAAAGATACTTCATTTCCTCTAACCAAAGTTTTTACTAATGCTTCTATTAAATTTTTGAGCTTCAAGTTCTATAACTTTCAGTAACCCTCATTCATCAATCTCCTGCAATATCTCTTTACCAGCTTTGTGAGAGGAAAGAAGTATTTGTACCATCCTATTCTTAATGAAATTTTGTTTATTGTGTCTACTTGGATGATCTGGAGGAAGAAATTTCCTTTGGTTGTCAAACCAAGATATTTTCACTCCGTTAGGAAGATAAAACGCATCAAAATCATTTACATAATAACATCAAGCCAGTTTCCCTGCTGTGCTCTATCCAAACAACATAGTATACATAGGTAAATCACTAATAGTCCACATCAAAGCTACTCTCAACAAAAATTTTGTTTTAGAGACACATCATATGTCTCCACACCAAATTCCCAAAGATGATGCAATTTAGATTCCATGGTTGTAAGAATACATCAATTTTATGCTTTAGATTTGTAGGCCCTAGCACAATCACAGTCAAGAATATATATGTCTCATTCATACACATCCATGGAGGCAAATTATAAGGAGTAATTATGATTGTCCATACTAAATATTGTTGGTTGGATTGACCAAAAGATTAGAATCCATCTGATGGTTGTTATTGAAATGTTTCTATGCGAGTGTATCTGATGGATGAATCATCATTTCATCTTCCTTTTCATGTTCATCATGTCATCTCATGTGAGATGCAATAACATTAAAGGCAGATAGTCTTTGAAGTCTTGTATTTAGCAGGAAATAATGCATCTGCTTATAAGGTACTAATTTTTGTTTCATAGTATGCTTTCTAGGTTTGAATATGGATTAACCACAAAATTTACATTCTTGTAATAGCACATCATTTCCCCAAAACAATATACATCCCAAATTGCAAAAATTAATATTTTCAACTAGCAAACTAAGACCCCTAATAAGTTTCTTCATATTGTAAAAATTATTAACCATTGTATTATCAGGAGGTAATGATTCATTATACCAAGCAAGAATTTCACCCAAACTTTAATAAAAAATATGCCCTTCAGACTATCTTCGAAATTCAAACAATTGAAGATAATTGAATCATGGTCTCACAATTTGCCCATAGTTCTTGGTTAGTTGATTTTTGTAAGTCAAAAAACTTTTTTGCATGTGGTTTAGTTCTTCTTCAAGATTTTCTATATTTGCCTAAAAGGTACAATCGACTACATCATAAACCATTTGGATGTAAGGATTTTTAGTTGCACCCACATTATTTTTTATAAATCCAGTACCCCTTCAAACTTATCTATATTTATTGACAAGTTTACTTTATTACCCCTTGAGGTGCTACAAATTAGTGGCTCCCCATATTGTGTCCGGTCAAAATAATTTTGAACAAACTTTTTTCTTAACAAATGGAGATTTACTTCATCAATAGGAAGAAAACGAATATATTTGCACTTTTTTTAAAGACATATGATATTTGGATCGTAAAAGCTTCAACTCCCTTAAGAAACTCAGGATTAATGAAATCATCGAGTGTTAATCGTGTATACTTCCAAGATCTATCAACATTACTCATTTTTGCAAAACTGTCATTCAAAAAAGTGATTTCATAGTTAGATATAATAATCGTTATGGTAGTATCCTTATCAATCTTACAAAACATTTAATCTTTACTTTACACATCATTAGATCCTTCATTTTCCATAAGGTTTTACAAGGCTCTGACCATTTCCCCTCTAAATTAAAACCAACTAATCCCACCATATGATTTCATAATTAGAAAACTCAATCACAACCAATTCCACCTTAGTGATTGGATAATCACCACATTCTAAGTTATAAGAACCTTACAACTTCATAGAAGAATTAAAAGGAAAGATAAGGTTTTGAACTTTATTATCCTTAATATATGTTAATACTAAGTTTAAATTAATCACCTACAAGTTCATTTTCAAAATTTTATTTTAAGCAAGCACTATGGTATGTGGCATTGTTACACCACATGAATCGGGAAAGCAAGTTCTCGTTGTGATTCTTAAGCTTATAGAATTCTTCATCGATAAGCCTCATGGGAGTTGCATCATAGGTTTCCAACCTATATACTATCCTAAGGGTTTATTATGCAAAGGATTGTCATATCAAAGACATGAATTTCTTGTATTAATACTAATTTTGAATTAATCACATTGATGTGCAAGTCTTTATCTACAAACTTAAACAATGCCGCCCAAACATAAATACTTAGAATATTAAACCCCATCCTAAAAATTCATCTATCATTCTTAGAGGTAAAATTGCAAAGAACAACACAAAACTGATCACAATGTAGACATTCCTTAGTTGAACAACTTACCTTAACAAATGGACAACTATAAATTATAAAGAAGACAGACGAAGTTGGATAATTATCGACGCTCTTCAACATAGAAAATGGCCTCAAATCCAGCATATATACAATTAGCTAGTTTTTGATAAGTTTTGAATTGAGCCTAGGTACAAATATGCATGAAGCAGCACAAGTAGCTAAAATGAAAAATGCCCATGACATAAGATGTAACAAGTCCCTAATAGCAACCAACATAATCCAAACAAAAAGAAATTAACTTCACTCTAACCAATCAATAAAACAATAGCTATAAGAATTAAATAAAATCATATAGTCATTATTGAAAGAGAGGGAAAACTCTTAGCATTAATCAAATTGAACTTTATAAAACAAGTAGGATTCAATTATGAGTACGAGATGGAATTTATGAAATGGTCATCCTAGTAACCTATTCACTTCTAATCAATCTCTTCCAAATATTGTAACACATGAAATTTATGAAATGGTCACCCTCCCTTGTTGAATGATTAAACTAAGCTTCTTTAATAAATGAAAAGCTAAATATGTCAAGTATAGGAGCTTTGCTAAGCTTTGTAGCCCTTAATAAGTACACCCAGACCTTTCATAATAGACTCTTCAAATCCACTAGCATTGATAAGGTAATTTTTAAATTTAATATTAAGAACTTATATGAAGGAGTATTATGAACATAAGGAATTTCCAAAATGAGCTCAACTTTATGGGAAGGTACCTAGCTAATCTAAGTTTACCATAAATTTGTCTAGTTTCTTTCTTTTGAACTAATCTCCATTCTGCTTATAGGTTTAGGTGAAGAAATGACTCCAAAATGTTAAGTTTGTGACCTTTAATTGAGAGGTACAAAAAATGATCTCATCTGTAATTTCTATATTGTTCAATCTCTTTCCTTATACCTAAAACGAGCTTATAATTCAATTAAAATTACTCAAAACTAAATAGGGATTTTGGTTATTGGCACGAATATTCTTGATATCATTCCACAACATGCTCCTCTAAAAGCTAAGCGAGTTGCATATTGATCTACTGAATCTGCTAGCATATTGAGTCAATTATAGTAAGAAATTAAGACTAGAATGAATCCAGAATATATATCTCACTTAAACTATATCACTATTTCTATTAATCTTAGTTAAAAAATAAACTAAATAAATTGGATGATTGCTAAAGAAAATATGATTACTAAAGAAAATGAAATCATTACAATAACAAAAATAATGCAAACAAACTATTGAAGGAAAATTCAAAGTATTAAATGTTAAGGATTCAGAGTTTACTTATATGAAATTATAATTTTTATACAAGATTAATTATCTAGGCTGCAATAGTAATTAAACTAAAGTATCTATGTTTTCTCTTGAAGTACACAGGTGTATCTAATTATTCAATTAGTAACTCTTAATATGCAATTTAACTTATTTAAATTCATTTAAGTATGGAGTACTTTCAATCTTTAAAGCTAAATTGTTTATTCGCTTAATGCACATGTCATATTCCACTTTTTAGTCATTCATACAATCTATAATATTGTATATATGATGGCCAAGAATAAACTAATTAAAATTTAAAATATTAAATTAATAATAAAATAATCATATTATGCATTAATAATTGAAATATCATTAAAATCTATATCACTAATCCTAACTAGGGTTTCCAACCATTAAACATAATAAAAACTAAACATAAATAAATAGATCTCAATGTAAAGGAAAGAATAGAAGAAAAGCTTTTTGAGAAACTATCAAGAGCTCCTCTAATCTTGCTTTAAATCCTCCTTCAATGTTAAGAAAGAATGAAACTATGGAAAAAATGCAATTGGAAAGTTGTTGTCAACCTTCTTATCTTCTAAATGATTTCAAAATCTCTTCAATTGGAAATTTATGAAGAAAATTACAGTCAATTTTTGCATTTTATCCTTAAGATCATCACCTATATGATAATGAACTAAACATAGGAAAACATTATATAATCCATGTAAACATCTACAAACGTACCAAATATCAAGTAAACTAATCCCAATTATCATATTAAATATAGACATGACAAATTCTCACATATTTATGTAATTTTTTGTCCTCATGCAATCAATAACAAATAAACCATAATTACTAAGGTAGACTTACCTAACTAAGCATGAAAATTCCACTTTAGTATGTGTATGGTGACATCGAGCATATGTCATAAACCTATAAACCCCTAGGTGTCCTTAATAGAGGAGTTATAGTTCCTAAGAGATTCCTTTAGTACTACCTATAACATTGACCTAAACTCATTAATTAACTTCATAATTAATACCATAAAACATACAAATTTTCAAGTTTCAATTGAACTGCAAAATTTTAAACATATACTATTTCTCAAGTAATCACAATATAAACAAGACAAAGTAAATACTATTCTACCTCCTTTACTAAGTTCAAATACTTTAATTAATGTATCCTCATAAGATTCCACTCATTCACACAAGTTTTTGAAATGTGAGAAAGGGGCTCTCATAATCTTTTTAAGAAAGTGAAATTACCATAAGTTTGAAAATAATATAACCTTCACTACCTAAATAGATATGTACAAGAAAAATCAAAAGGACTTTGAATAGGATTATAATGGGGCCTAAGGTTTAAGTTGGTTAACCAAGAAAAGGATATAAGAGAAAAAAATATTCACAATTGGTAGAGCAATAACAAATAAATCAGAAAAACATTAGTCCACACTCCATTAAGTCTTCACCTTCTTTCAACCACCCCTTTTCCTTCATTCTTTTTAAACAAAATAGTCAATACCAATCAATTTTCGACACTTTATTTTCTTTTTTCACATTTTTACTTTTTAACCTTTTTTGAATTACAACCAAGCTCCGTTTTTTACATTTTTATACATTTTTCCATTGTCCCTATACTTATTTCATTACATCTCATTTGTAAAACATCAAAATACAAGTAAAAATCTACTAATTATGAATTAAAGAGTAAATACTTATTTTTCTTTTTAGGCTTAAGGTTACTTAGGAAAGATTTCAGAGAAAGAGCTTGACTTTTAAATTAGGCTCAAAAAGGACGCACCAATATATTAATGTATAAAAGGGCTACAATTTGGCTTAAATTCAAATCCTAGGTGACTTTATCATTTTTAATGTTTGTATACGTCTTATATGTAATCTAGAAAAGATGAAATTCGAGTTTTATAAATTCATAATCAATGAACGTATCCACATAAGAAAAGAAAATTTTCATGAATTTTGGGATCACTTATGTACTTTACCTAACAAATTCAGTTAAAAAAATATCTTTGCATAAAACAATAAGATATTCAAACTAAAATTGATTTATGTATAAATCAATATCTTTGTTGTCTGTTCAAAATTTCAAAAAGAGTATAGGTGTTATGATCCTCTAACTCTAAAATAACTAAAAGTAATTGAAAAGTTAATTTAGAATAGACAAAAAGCTTTTTGATAACATTTGTAGAATCTTTGTTCATATGAAAAATGACTCAAAATCATTATTAACTACATACTTGCCTATGTTAATACCATTAAGTGAAATAGTCATATATGTATGAACTTTCATATGGTAAGTTTGTTGAATGTGTAGAAGTCATGAGCATGAAAAATAAGAAAAAAGCTTGTAAGTATAAAGAGGTTAAAAAATCTAAAATACATATATGATTAAGAATGAGAAATTTAAATGTGATATGCATGACATGATATAATCTAAGAGTGTGGTAGTTTCCAATGACAATGGATATGATTTATTGCATGAAAATAAGACATTAAAGAAGGCTATCAATGGCCTCAAAAAAATCTTTTTCTAGATTCAATATAGGTGGTGAAAAATTGAATAGAATGCTTGGAGCTTTAAAGAGTTCTAATGATAAATTGGTTTCAGTTAATAAAGTGCACCCTCTAACAATAAGACTATCTTTATGAGGGGATAACACTTATATGATAAGCCTATGGCTAAATATATATAAATATCACATGCTCAACCAACATTCTATTTCATATTAAAAAGAGAAATTTCACGCGTTCATGTATTTTTCATATTCTAGATACGAACAACATAAAATTAAAGGCAAAATTAACAAAATTCATATATAAAGACATACAAAGGCATGTAACAATCATAATATAGATCTCATTCTATAATAAAAAATTATTAAATATGCTCACACTTATTATAAACCTAAATTCAATTATAATGGTATAACTCAAGCTCATAATCATTATAGTCCACCATAGAAGTATTTGACATATGTTCATAATGAAAAAAGATATAAGATGAAAAAGGTTCAAATACTAACCTCTAAACACTTAAGTTTGTGTGTGTACTTTGAACATATTAATTTTTTTCCTTATAAGTCAATATTAAGTAGCATGAAATAAATTCTAAGAATTGATATAATCTATATTAATATCAAATAAGGAACAACAATGGTATCTTTAACAATTATTTCAAAATAAAAATTATTGGAAACCCTTATATGAGTTAAATAAGGAAATTTGTATAAAAAAATCTATTGAACCAATTGAAGAAGAAAAGGAACTAACCTTTAGTAGTATATAAAAGGGTGTAAATACTTTCCTTCACATTGATGAGAATTGACAATATTAACTTGGTCATGCATAATTAAGGGGAGAGGAAGAAAAGATTGATGCATATACATAGGAGGAGAAAGGTATATTGATCTTTAAATTGGTACATGAACCATTTGAAAATTAAATCATTTTCACCAAGCACTTTGCATATACATACTTTACCCACATAATAGGATTTTTGATAAGGGAGAGAGGGAAGTGTTGTATTTTTTTTCCCTATTCATACTTATACTTTATATACCATATATCCTATTTAATTTAGGTGAAAATGGGAAATAATGATAATATCAGAATGCAATCATTCATAAAGCATGAATTAAAAGGGGAATATTCATTACATGTTGATTTGACATAGAATGGGTTTATACAATATCATTTATTTTTATACTATACATTAATTTCACAAAGGGATAATTTATTTAATATAATTTATTCTCTCAAATATCTCCAGATATCTTTTATTATAAAAAAGAGAAGATTATTAGACCAATTGAGGCTCTAACTCATAATTTTGATGATAAGAAAATATGTAACTACCAATATTTTCATCTTTGATAGTACTAGTAAGTAATTATTTTATTAAAGATAGAAGCCAATGGTAAAATATCAAGTTTATTGGAAAGGAAAAATGAATAAAGGAGTCAATTGAATCAATTATAAACATTCTAGATTATAAATCATGTTTATCATCCTCTTATAGAACTTTCATCGAATATTTGGTATGCTACTGAAATTCATTCCTACTTTGTTTCAAAACTATTGTCTTCTTTTATTATTCACCAATACAACCGCACAACAACAAATAATGACTCATTAACAACCCAAATAAACGTCCCTCACGACTCAATCTATAGTAAAATTAACAGATCCAACATAATCGCTAACATACAAAAATTAAAGGAAAAAACCCAAGAGCAGCAAGTGGACAACCAACCTCAAGATGAAAAACCTAGCATAATGGAAGTAGTGGAAGAATAAAAGAAGATGAGTAAATGGAAGAGATGCGTAAAGGAGTATATGAAGAACACCAAAAATTTGAAGAAGACGACAAAGGGGCTTTGGGTTTATATTCTTATTAAGAATAAAACAACATTGTTTTATTATAAATTTAAACAACACTATCGATGTCGTTTGTCATTCCATCGATAATTTACTAACAGAACTGAACTCCGTTGGTAAAATTCATCGCTCATTTTTTTTGCCAAACATTGCCACCTATTTTTACGATGAATGTTAATATTTCATTGCTAAATTTCGTTGGCAAAGTTTCGTAGATAAATTCCCTCCACATTTACCGATGAATTCTATTTTTGATAGAAAATACCTTTTTTCGACAAGTTTATTGATGAAATTGAATTATCGTCGTTGTTTAACGCATAATTATTTCCGTTAGTAATTTTCTATTAGTAATTTGTAATTTTCTTGTACTGACAGTAGCTATATCATTGTTAGAGACTAGAGGGGATTGAATTGAATCAGAATTTTTACTAGAATTCTCTAGAGAATGACTTTCATCAGTAATATTGTTTACTATGGGTGGATTTTTGTTGGCCCCTAAATTTTTTTATTTGATTAAGCATTATTAGATTAATTTTTGAGGTCTTGATAAACTTATGTATGTTGGGAATTAATTGACATGTTAATGTTAATGAGGTTATGTGGCATAAGAGATTAAATTGAATTGTTAGAAGTGATAGGTTACATTAACGGTAAATTGGGCATGTCACTTAAGGATGTAAGAACTTAGGCTAATAACTAAGGGTGAGTTGGACTTTTTAGCATCATTAATGGCATAAAAAGGGAAGAAATAAGGCTTGTCTTGCATTAGAAGTGAGAGAAAACGAAAATTGAAAGGGGAGAAGAGGGAGAGAGTCGTAGGAAGAGAGAGGGAAGGAGAAAAAGAAGAGCAAGCTAGGGTTCTTCATTTCTTAGTGTTCAAGAGGGTTTTGGGGTTTAATTTAAGAAGGAAAAAGAGAGAGGAAGGTTCAAGCTTTCATTTGAGCCAAGAAATCCTTTGGTTGGGTGAAGATTCAAAGTAAGTGATTTTCAATGTTTTGGATTTTTGGAGTGGTTTTGGTTCAAAGAGCTTAGGAAATGTATGAGTTTAGGTATTCTAGGATCAATTTCTTGCACTTGGGTCTTTGGGTTTTCTAATTTGAATTCTATTGAATTGGGAATTTTGTCTTTGTTAAAGGGAGGCAAGAGAGGCAAGAAGAGTCACATCCTTGAACAAGTTTTCAAGTAAGGAAATCAAGGTGGGTAACATTTTTATAATTGAGTAAATAAACTATTAAAGTTTCTTTTAAATAAATGGAAATGAATGCTTTTCAACTACCTTGAAAATGTGCATTTAAGGTTTTTTAAGATGGTTTGAGAATGTTTCATATGTTTTTGTATATGAATTTGTGAATGAATTTTGAGTGATTTGGGAATGATTTCAAATTATTCCATAATTGTTGTATTTGTGGCTTTTAGATGATTTGAGAGATGGTTATATGGTTGGTATGGGTTGATGGTTGATGAATTGTGAAATGAAGTTAGAAATGCATATGACACAGGTCATGCTCATGAAATCAAGTTTCCAAATTGTGCTATATGGGCAACATGTTTCAAGTTCATGAATTACGTGGTATATGGCTTTGTGGTGGTTTGTTCTGTCAGTCAAGTGCACTTGTCTAAAGGCTTCTCCCACCTGCCCGCTAGTGGTATAGAGCTCCCTCGCGGACTCCTATAAGTTCATGGCTACGCAAGACCACTTGGTGGAATTACGATAGTACGTTCTATTCACTGCTACACAGGACCCTTATGAGAAATGTGTAGTACGTTTTGTTACGGATCCACCCGAAACATTTTGATTTGTTTAATTGTTTTGATGTGTATGATTGGTTTTAAAGTACTGACAAGTTTGATGGATGTATGACTTATGTGATTTTGTGAACTGTTTTGACAAAGTTGAGAAATTTATGTCTTATGGATTTTTGCGAGAAATTGGCTTTGATCATAAAGGTTTGAATGGTTTTGTTTATTTACCAGTTATAAACCTGTTACCCACGAGCGTTAAGCTCACCCCGTCACCTTCCCACCACAGGTGATGAGCAAGTTAGCGAGTGATCGAGATGAGCGTCAAGGCATCACTTCATTTTGCACTTTTGTTCTTTTGTTCTTTTGGAAGTTGGAATTTATAAAACAATGCTTTAGATGCATTTTGAGAAATTACTGTTTTGCAAAGTTTGTATTTTGGATTATGATGTATTTGTGGCTTTAAATGCCCTCTAAAGCGTTGTAAACTCTTATCTTTTTACGGGAATGAAATACACATGCATTACGATGTTTATGCCATTTCAAGTTTTTACATTGCCATTTTCAAATTTCACAAGGGTAGGAATGTGTTCTGAATTCAAGTGAAATTATGGAATTATTTAGGTAGAATTGATAAAATTTGTCTTCTGGGAAGCTGTAGAAGATCTTTTAATCTTTCCAATGATATGAAGTTTGTGATTTTTTGATGTCGGAATGGAGGGATATGAGTGTTACAAGTTAGGATGCTGCTTATGATTTGCGGTTGTGACAGCTATGGTGATTGATAGGAAATTGGGGTTTTGATGAACCGAATGAGTCGAGATTTGAGAAGTTGTGAAATGAATTTGTTGTTTGGATTGTTATGAAGTGTTTAGGCATTAGAATAAGTGAATTTGTGAAGATTATAAGTGTATATGGTGTTAGGATGGAAGTTGGAAGCATTGGAGAGGCATTGGAGGACTTTAGGGAACCCCAATGTCCGTTTAATAGACATTAGGTTCGTTAAATAGACCTTCTCAGGTGTAAAAATACCCTTGCTCAGTCTATGTCCGTTAGACGGACATGGATGTCCATTTAATGGACCTTCTCGGGTCATTTTGAGTTCCCAAACTCGATACATGTCCGTTTAATGGACATCCACTGGACAGCTTAAGGAAATTGTTAGTTTTGACCATTTTAGAGGTAGAATATTATTTTATGGTATTCATGAACGTTGTATATCCTGAAGTCTTCTTTCTAATGATATAAAAACAAACTCAATACAACATCGATATTGAAAGTTATAGCGATCGCGCTAAGATAGGTTCAAATCGATTTGGGGTATAAACATGGTCTATTCTTTTGGGCATAACTCCCTCATCCGACTTCCAATTGAAGTGATTCTTAGACCACTAGATTCCTAAAACATGTATCTTTATTTCCATAGAAATTTGTATCATTTGGACCAATAGATTCCTAAAGCATGTATCTTTATTTCCATAGAAATTTGTATCATTTGGAGCTGATTTGGGAAACTTTGCATTAAAGCAAGTGAGAGGTCGGTTAGGAAAGCATGTTTGGGGTATGAGCACACTTAGGCTTTTTAAGGATATCTTGAGTTGTAGAACTCCGATTGAGGTGATTATTGCTTCAATGCAAATTATGGACTTAGAGTTACAATTTCTTTGAAAAAGAAAACTTATGATTTTGATGATTGATTAGTGTACGCTCACCACCATTTTGGAATGACAGCAAATGACCCTTTAGGAAAATAAGTTCAAGGCTCCTGACTCTGCTTGTTGGGCTCCGGAAACGGGGTCCAACAGTTGTGGTATCAAAGCGACTAGGTTTAGTGATCTCCTAGGCAACTAGGTGGGTAGTTGTCAAGTATGAAGTGAGCATGCATTATTTTACGTGAACCACATGCATTGTTTTCAATGACTTGCATTGTTTTGAATTGTTTTACATGATTTGAAATTGTTTTGCTTGAATTAAAGATTTTCATTGGTTTTAAATTGAAGCAGTGACTATGCCGCCTCGAAAAAGAACTCGAGGAGCTCTGACTCAATCTAGCTCGCATCGGGGAAGTACGGATAAATCGCATGTCCCGCAGGATGCAGGGACACGCCCTGCTTCTTATTCTAAGGCACCTAGTGTGTAGCATGAGGTGCCTCCACTGCCTCCTCCTCCTATGCCTCAAGTGAACCCGCTGGACCCGCAATTCTTTCAAGCCTTTGCTGAGGCTTTCACCTTTGCCATGGGCCAAGGGTCACAAGCTCAGGTACCAACTCTAGTGGAGAGGAGTGGGCAATATGATAAGCTCCTTAAGTATGGGGTTGTTGACTTCAATGGGACTACTAACCCTGAGGAGGCAGAAGCATGGTTGAAGAGGACCAAGAGGGTCCTAATTCAGATGAAGTGTACTGATAAAGAGAAGTTGGATTATGCAGTCAGCTTGCTGCAGGGAGATGCACTTCATTAGTGGGCATCAGTGCCCCACAATCAGGCTGTGCCTCCAGTGCTGACATGGAGGGACTTTTTGGAAGCTTTTCGGAGGAAGTACTTCTCGAGGATCTATATTTAAGAGAAGGCCAGAGAATTTCTGAATCTCACACAGAGGGAAATGAGTGTGAGTGAGTATGAGCTGAAGTTTACCTAGTTGTCACGGTATGCAGCTAACATTGTGACGAATGAGGAAGATAAGTGTCGCAAGTTTGAGGGGGGACTTCATCTAAGGATCGAAGAGAAGGTGTTGATCCACAACTTTTGTGGCTAACAGCGGCTGGTAGATACCGCACTCCAGGCTGAAAAATTGGAGAATATCAAGTCTAAAGTGAACAAGAAGAGGAAGAACCGAGAGTAGTCTTCAAGGAAGGGAACGAGTGATCCAATGCCTGATAGGAGTACAAGGACTTATCATACACAGAGTGAAGTGAGAAGTAATGATCCTGCCAAGAATAAACAGACAAGGACAGTTTCAATGCAAGCCTCAAGTGTGGGAGGCACAGGAAGGACGGGAAGAAGCAGATACACGAACCCTCAATGTGAGCATTGCGGGAAACTTCATAAAGGAGAGTGTTTCAAGCTACTTGGAGCTTGCTTTCGATGCAGTGAGAAGGGGCACATGATCAGAGACTGTCCCCAGGTAGTAAGGCAAGAGGGGTCGCAGTCGCAAGCCCCAAGAAGAGCAGAAACAATGGGAGCCAAGCCAGTCACAGAGATGGGAAGTTCTAGAGCTGTGAGGAAGGCTACTCCTCCAGGGAGGCCAAGAGGTCAAGCACAAGCTAGTGTATTTGCCATGACCCGAGAGGAAGCTGCAGCTACTCCTGAAGTTGTTACGGGTATGGCTCAGTTATTCAATTCTACAATATTGGTATTAATTGATACTGGCTCTACGCATTCTTTTGTTTATGCAAGTATGACTTTACATGCTGTGAATTCAATGCCTTTGAATAGTCCTTTACTTGTTAGTACACCTCTAGGGAGGAATGTGGTAATCAGTCGAGTCTATAGAGACTTTGAGCTAGTTATTGAGGGTGCTAGACTGGTAGTAGACCTGTTGCCCCTAGAGCTGAAGGGTCTAGATGTCATACTTGGAATGGATGCCACGGTGAAGTATCATGCGAAGTTGGATTGTAGCCTCAAGGAGGTAGAGTTTGACCTTGGCAATGGCGAGAAGGTGATTTTTCGGGGAGATAGTAGAACATCACCACCCAGAATTATTTCGGCTTTGCTCGCCGAACGAATGATGGAAAAGGGATGTGAGGCCTACTTGGCGCATGTTGTGGACACTAAGGTAAATGAAGGGAGGCTAGAAGATTTCCCAGTAGTAAGGGAGTTTTCAGATGTATTCCCCGAGGAGTTACCGGGTTTGCCACCGGTGAGGAAAATTGAGTTTGCTATTGACTTGATTCCTAGAACCGCACCCATTTCTATACCACTGTATAGAATGGCTCCAGTTGAACTGAGGGAACTCAAGGAACAATTGGAGGAACTATTAGAGAAGGGGTACATACGGCCGAGTTCGTCACCATGGGGAGCGCCAGTTTTGTTTGTTAGGAAGAAGGATGGAACATGGCGTATGTATATCGGTTACCAGAGACTTAACAAGGTGACTATTAAGAACAAGTATCCTCTGCCCCGAATTGATGATCTATTTGACTAGTTGCAGGGAGAAAGGGTCTTTTCCAAGA
>JANVCL010000007.1:14743276-14773998 GCA_026546855.1 Erythroxylum incrassatum
CAATTTTGATCAACTTGCAAAACCCCCTTCTTTTATCAACTTTAATTGCATTTTTGACTTATAGGCTAGCTTAAACCATTTTCATCGGTTCCGATTTAGAGAGATGACCTGAGGTTAC
The DNA here is from genome assembly GCA_026546855.1 of Erythroxylum incrassatum. NCBI lineage: Eukaryota > Viridiplantae > Streptophyta > Magnoliopsida > Malpighiales > Erythroxylaceae > Erythroxylum > Erythroxylum incrassatum. The sequence continues at coordinate 14,743,395 of JANVCL010000007.1, forward strand.
AACCTATCCTGCAATCTTAGAATTTATTATTTTTGACCAGTTTCCAAGGATCGATTTTAAGATCGAAACGACAGAGCCGCGATCAATTGTGCAGCTGCAACCGAATCAGATGTTATACCTCCATCTACTACTACACTTACAGATGAGGCATCACCTTCCATTCTTGCTACTACACCATCCACCACCTATATACCTACAGAGATATCAGGGGTAAACGATGCGGATGAAGGAGGTGACCTCCAGCTTGGAGTTGAGGGAGCTGATGGAAGAACTTATATCACAATTGTCAACAATCTGTAACTAAAAATACATGAGTCACCATATGTTTATAATTAAGTTATAGGTTTAAATTTAAAAATGGTATAAAATTAATTGTTTTAATATTAGTTTGATTCCGTCTAGACCATGCTTAAGAAACATGACATCCAAATTTAAGGAGAAGATTGATGTTGAGAGCTATATATGGAAGAATATCTCTCAGGTGACAAAGGACTTTTACTATCAGGAGTTTGACGTATAAAAACTATTTTTAATTATTTTTTATACATTTATTAGATAAATATTATTACATCAAAAGTACCTACCATATGTTTTTCCGTTTATTTCAAAAACATTTTTTTTGGATTCTAAATTTGACATGGTCATTTATAAAGCATGGGAGAGATGAGCACGTACACATTATCGAGACTTTGTTGGTGTGATACACAAGATTGTTGTACGACCACCTTATATTTCTGAACAAATATGGATTCGGTGGCAGCGTTATTGCACATCAGCCAAGGCAATGTCTATTTCAGAGTGTAATTCTACCAATAAACGTAGAGGATCGAGGGGAGAGAGTCTTCCCGTACATACTAGAAGATCTATTAACTATCACAAGCATGCAGAGAGACTTGTAAGTATCTACACTATACATTTATATTTTGTTTTTTTTACTTTGGCGTATTTTAATTTAATTTTATGTGTGAATTTTGGAATGAAAATATGTATGTTATGAAGAATGATAATATTATAAAATTTTGGTGTCATATATGGCTGTGTTGTTAAGTTATTTTCTTTGTTCAACAAGGGGAAAATATAAGGGGTAAATATCATAAAATAGAGAAAATTCTGCCAAAACTTTTATAAATTATAGTTCACTTATATCATTTTATTTTGATGAAGGAAAAGTCTATGGGCATGAAACCTCGACCTCGTCAACTCTTTTTGCACACTCACACTAAGAAGCATGTCGGTGTGACCTTCGTCAGTGTCTGATGCAGAGAACTAAATGTATGTGAAATTTATACTTTAATATTAATGCTTAATAATTATCACTTACTAATAAACATTACCTTATGATAGGACCAAATACAAGAAAGCATTCAATAACAATCTCAGTAGTCTGAAGATGTTGATGAGACTCAAACCTATCTTCATGCAGTGGGTGATAGGGATCATCATGGAAGGATATTTGGCTTAGCTTCATTTGCAAACATATGTTATTCACAATCCTCCACATTTAGTACAACAATATCTAGTAGGTTGTCTGCACCCAATGAAGTCCATGAACTTTGGAGCACAGTACAAACATTGGTAACTCAGTTGCAACAGTCGATAGAGTACATAGCTCAGCTCCACAATAAGGTGGATGAGTTGAAGGAGAGGTGTAGCACCCCATCGCAACAATCAGAGCATCCGAAGTCACCAATTGAATAGCATACCTGTAGTCATTTTGTATGAATAACAAATATTTATTATGTACAAAATAATTTTTTATTATCAATTAAGATAATTTTTACTTTATATCATCAATCAACTTTCTGTTTTAATAAATTAAATGTAGAAACAAATCAAAATATTATCAATAGATAACTTTATAAATTTTGCATCAATTATAAGGTCATCAAATAAAATTAAAATGCAGGGAAAAATTAAAAACAGTTTTAGTAAATTTATCAACGGAAAAACAAAGTTTGTCGGTAAAATCTATTTGATTTACCAATGGATAACTAATAACCTTCAGTAATGTTGTTATTAACTTACCGACGGAGTAACCAATTCCATCGGCAAGGTTATCGAACCGTCGGTATATTCACCGACGGTAACACAAAATATTCGTCGGTAAATTTACAACGGGCAATCTGTGGTTCGTTGCAAATTATTACCTACGGCCGTTTCTCTGACGTCTTAGTCCGTCGGTAAATTCTGTCACTAACTTAGCTTATCGATGATATGTGTAAGTTTTTCGTCGGTAATTTCCATCGCTAAATTTCATTTCATTTTTCTTATAGTGTTAGGAGTCCAGGTTTGTGGTTTCTTATAAGTTGCGATAATATGTAACTACGTTAATATGAGTTGTGTTTTGCTGAAACTTTTGCACAATATTCTGATCATCAGTGACCCTACGTTTCGGTTGGCATATGCGTTTCTACACAAGTTTCTTCGATGAACAAAAGGACAAAACAGAGTAATAACTTCGTAAGGTATCAAAATATTTGACTGAAGTCTTCTCATTGCCATGCCTTTGTATGATTATCTCTTATATGCTGCATGACATCATCAATTAATAAGTTAATATTAAGGTGAGAAGAACCTCCTACTTCAACTGCTTTCTTTGCCATCTTTGAAAGCTTCATTGCTCTTTCTCTTCTTTTTTCTCCCTCTTTTTCTTGAGACATGACTTCATCTATTGCATCCCTTATTTGCTTCCACTTCACCAATACTCCATGTTTATCTTCATCTCCTATATGCACGACTACCTCAGCTCCAACTCTCACACCAATATCCAACAGTTGTACCACCAACTTCTCATTGTAAAACTGCTCTGCAAACATGGGCCATGTTACCATTGGTAACCCTGCACAAATGCCCTCTAGGGTTGAATTCCAGCCACAATGTGTTAGAAATCCTCCTATTGCTTGATGAGATAATATTAGCACTTGGGGAGCCCAACCTCGAATTAAGAAGCTTCTCCCTTTAACCCTTTCCTCATATCCACTTTCAATTAGCCACTTATCCATTTCTTCCTTTTTATGTCCTCCTCTAATAACCCAAATGAATGGCCTGTTTGAGGCTTCTAAGGCTAAACCAAGTTCTATCAACTGGGATGGTGTCATCCGGTTGAGACTTCCAAGACAAGCATAAATTACAGATCCCGCCCCTTGTGAATCAAGCCACTTCAAGCAAAGGTTTTCGTCAGTTGAGGCTTTGTTACCTCTTTGTGCTTTGTCCAAGTCCTCAGTGTTACATAGTGACACAGGGCCTACTGTCCATACTTTATCACCTCGAACTCTTTTATATGCTTTGACGTAGTCTACTTCCAGCTCCTCGAAGCTGTTGATCAGATTTCCATAAGCTTCTGCTTCTGCTGCCCTTACTCTATCGCGGAAGTCTTTCAAGTCCAAGTGTTGACCTGGGTTAAAGTATCCAGATAGCTGGGCCCTTGTGAATTCAATTTGGTCGGGCAATCCTGGTACCAGAAAAGGTTCTGAATTGTGGGCTGTTTCATAAACTTTGGAGACATGTAAATTGTGAGAGCACAAGGAAGTGAAGCAACTTGTTCCGTCGAAGATAAGCCTCGGAATGTGGAATTTGGAGGCTAAATCAGCTGTCCATGGTATGGTTTTATCAGCTATTAGGCAGCTTGGACTAGGTGTTAACTTGCGAAATAACAGTTCTAGTGGCTGATGCAACATATCAAGTGCGTGGATGAAATTCCTAGTCAAGCTCGGTGAGGGTAGAATCTCTACACTTTCGCACCCTTCTGGCAACCCTGCCTCAGTTGCTGGAAAAGGAACAGTCACAACGCGGATTGGTAGCCCAGATCTTACGGCACGATCTAGACCGAGATTTCTAGCAGCATTCAGGGGTGTTGTAATTATGGTGACAATGACATTTCGCTGTGCTAAAAGCTTAGCAATGTCAATCATGGGAATAATGTGGCCTTGGCTCAAAAAGGGTATCAAGACAAAGTGAGTTTGGGAAGCCATTCCAGTTCTGATACTTGGAAGATAATGAAAATGAGCTGAAGGCACCAATAATTTCTAGTATTGTGGCGCTTATATTGGGAATTACAGTAGTTGCTTCTGACGTAAGAGCATACCTAGGTATGTACGCAATCAAAGAAGAATGTCATTTTCTAATATTTGCCATATTCTTGTGACTTACCGATGTGGTCCTTGTTCACGCGAGGTTCGTCAATTGATTTTTCTTCTTTGTATTAAATGTATTACGGTTGTCAATTCCCAGTTGATTTTTCTTCTTTGCATGCATTAAGTGTATTACGGTTGTCAATTCCCAATTGATTTTTCTTCTTTGCATAAGGTGTGTTACGGTTGTCAATTCCCAGTTGAATTCCATTAGGACTTTTTTTTTAATAGAAAATGAAATGAATTAAGCTTTAAAGGCAATCAAGAGTTTTACATAAGCTATATAAGGAGCTTGACAGAGTTTCTAGAATAATCTAAGTGCCCAAAATAAACGACTGTATTGCTAGTGAGTCAATTTAACGTGCTTAAACTTTCCATGTACTAGACCAGTATTCAGACTGAAGTATTCTCTGAGCCTCAAGTATAGACGTTCGAGGAATTGTTCCATGGCTGAGCCTTTATTATGAAAATCCTAAAGGTTCCTCTCATCCCAAGTAGCCTTGATAAGTAAGGATATCGCTATGCAGAAGCTCAATCTTTCAGGATCGTCCTTGCATACAAATTGGTTACACCAAGAAATAAATGAGCTCCAGTTGCTCGAAACATTCAATATACGACAATGATGAAGGATAATGTTCCAGCTAGGCTTTACAAAAGCACACTAGAAAATAGGTGGTCATGGATTTGCTCCTCCCATCGGTATAGTATGCATCAGTTTGTATGTATAGAAAGTCTTTAGTTGGTCGATCGTAGGTAGACGATGTTGCATAGCTAACCACAAAGTAAGGGCAGCCCTCGAGTGGTAGTGTTTTACCCATATCACTCGAGTCCAAGGAAGAATACCATGTTGTCTCTGAAGAAATTCACGACAGGTTTTACTAGAGAAACTCCCATTCTGAACTAGATGGAAGATAACTCGGTCCTTACCTTCATATAGATTGGCTTTAAGTAATGCCTGGTAAGTGGAGGAGGACATTGCTTGATGGATGAATGTATGCCTATCTTCGAGAGCCTGGGCTACTGTTATCTCTGGAGGTAGAAGCATCCATTAGGACTTTGCATAGTTGCTTTTATTGGAAAATCTGGTCAATATTCGATCTTGCGAGTAGCAAAAAAAATTACTAACTTTTTCTCATATTTGATTTCCAAAAGCCAAGATTATTTAAAATCTATAAAATGATTAATGCATAAATAATAATAAAGCAATAATTATAATTTATACCTTATTCCGAAATTTGATTATATTCTTATCGCATTTCTTAAACTATTTTTTAAATTGGTTCTTCTTAACTACTGTAGCTGCACAAGTATCTGACCTTTAACAATAACCACATAACAAATTGAGAGAATTCTGCAACTTTTGCAGAGAAGGTTCAACAAAAAGTGCTAGCACTGTTACACCTCTTTATAATATATTTTGGACATTTTAATAATTTAATTGAAGCTAATTTTTAATTTTAATTGAAATTTAATAAGAATAATACCAATTATGCACAAATAAGATCAAATATCTCATATTCATCGTTATTTATTAAATATCAAATATTTAATTATAAAATTTCTAAAACTTTATGATCAAGTTTAACTTAATTAAAATATATTTTCTCTCTTTAACTCATTCTTTGTAAGTGACTCGTTAGGTTCCCAAATATATTAGCAATGGATATAAATTATAATCGTAAATCATATTTACAATTAGATAAATTAAACTTATTCAATATTATCTTTATATCTCTAATTAAACAATTTATATACATAGATCATAATTGATTGTTTAATAATACATCATGATTATTCAAATATTTAGAAATTTCAAAATGGTTTGACTAACCTTTTCATACGTAATTTTTTCGTATAATTCAATCATTTCATTATACAATATTTCGATTAGACATGGAACATCTAATTAATAAGAGAGGAAAGTAGGGCGGCCGAGCCAAGCTCCAACCAGGTAAAGAATGGAACTCGACTTCTTACTTTTTATTTTTTAATTTTAATAAAAATTTATTCAATTAAAAATATGATATGAGAAATTCAATTAACTGAAGTTACAAATTTCAATTGATTGACAAAAATTTTGATTTTATAATGAATGAATATATATGCCAATCAATTTTGATTTTATAATGAATGAATACATAAAACGTATATATATTGATGAAATGAATAATATGAAACTAAATTCATTAATGAAGGAGGATATGATTATAGGAACTGAAAGAAAAAGATTATAATTAAAGGGATAATTCAATTAATTAAAGTGATGAATTTAAATTGATTAATAAAAATTAAAATTTATAATGAATAAATATATAAAACGTGCATATAGTGATATAATAAATAAGATGAAATTAAATTCATTAACGAAGGAGTTTAACTAGATTAATAAATATTGAGATTTTATAATAAATAAAGATATAAGACGTACATATATTGATATAATGAATAAGATGAAACCAAATTCATTAATGAAGAAGAATATGATTATAGGAAATGAAAGAAAAAGATTATAATTAAATTGATCAATTCAATTAACTAAAGTTACGAATTTCAATTGATTGAAACAAATTGAGATTTTATAATGAATACATAAAACTTATGTATATTGATAAAATGAATAAGATAAAATTAAATTCATTAATGAAAGAGGATATAATTATAGAAAATGAAAGAAAAAGATTTTAATTAAATTGATCAATTCAATTAATTGAAGTTGTGGATTTCAGTTGATTAACAAAACTTGAGATTTTATAATGAATACATATATTATAAAATGAATATATAAAACGTACAATATATTATAAAATGAAACAAAATTCATTAATGGAAGAGGACATGATTATAGGAAATGGAAAATTATTATAATTAAAGTGAGAAATTCAATTAATTGAAGTTATTAATTTTAATTGATTAATAAAATTTGAGAATATATAATGAATGAATATATAAAACGTACATATATTGATAAAATAAATAAGATGAAAGCAAATTCATTAATGAAGGGAGATAGGATTATAGGAAATGAAAGAAAAATTATAATTAAAGTGATAAATTCATTTAATTGAAGTTATAAATTTTAATTGATTAATAAAAATTGAGATTTTATAATGATAAATATATAAAACGTGCATATATTGATAAAATAAATAAGGCGAAACTAAATTCGTTAAAGAAAGAGAATACGATTATAGGAAATAAAAGAAAAAGAATATAATTAAAGTAATCAATTGAAATTACAAATTTCAATTTATTAAAGAACATGGAGATTTTACAACGAATGAATATATAAAACGTACTTATAGTATAAAATAAATAAAATGAAACCAAATTCATAATTGAAGGAGGATAAGATTATAGGAAATGAAAGAAAATATATTATAAGTATAGTGAGAAATTCAATTAATCAAAATTACAAATTTCAATTGATTAATAAAATTTGAGAATTTATAATTAATGAATATTTAAAATGTACATATATTGATAAAATGAATACGATTATAGGAAATGAAAGAAAAGATTATAATTAAAGTAACCAATGATTAATCTCAATTAATTGATGATAAGAACAAATTTCATTAATTGATGACCTAATTGACAAAAATAATTATCCAGATTTTTTAAATGATACAATTTACAAAAATTCAAGATAAAATCATGAAATAATATTTTGGACTAGGATTTTGGAACTGTGAGAAACTAAGAGTGGAAGGTGGAGATTGGAGAGAGTGGAGACAAGAGAGAGCAACTAATTATTGTAATCAAGATCATTAATAATTTGCATTACTTCTTCTATATGTAAAAACATTATATTTAGTAATATAATATTAAATCTAAATGAATGTTAAGCATATGAAAATAATTAAATATATCTTCATCATCGAATATTTTATCAAAATAATGTCCACTTGATTGATGAGTGTAGGTATATGTATAACTAGTCACCTCTGCATCATTATTTATGGCTTTATTAGTATACAAGTTAAAAAAACAATACAAGGTCAGATAATATTAAAAATAGACAAAAATTATATACATAAAAAAAGAGTTTACCCCCAATATCTTCATCATATAACCAACTTCAGATACACATAAAGGATTCCACAGTATGGGGATGAATTTGAGCAGGATGAGAACTAAAAACCCAACCACCAGTGCTAAAAGCAGACTCCAAAGCAACAGTAGATGATGAAATTGCTAATAGGTCTCATGTAATTACTTATATGGTCAAAATTTTGTTTCCATAACTCTGCCACCATAACAATGCATCGAACTGCACACGTTCAACTTCGGCCTCACAATCTTTTGTTAAACATTTATCTAACTCCATCATATTGTTCACATTTGGTAATGTTTACATATTTTGACTGTTATAGAGGTGCTTTTGGAACATCAACCCACCGACGTTGCCGAGACTTCCATGCATTAGCTCGGAAGCTATTGGTGAGTGACCTAGATGGTTCCTCAATTATTATTTTGCTTATAATTCTGTGGTGGATAATGGTGGGATTGTGTTCTGATAATGGGTTCCGGACAGAAGGTCCGATGTATTGGGGAGCTATGACATAGAAGTGTTACTTGTCTGTGAATTTAAGTCCTAACCCTTTTTTCTTTTATAAATTTTGTAAGTGAAAGTAATAAACTGCTCTCAAAAGATGAGTCCGAACCTGAAACTGAAGCTAAAGATGAATAGCCTGAACTATTGCAAAATTGATCTTAAATTTTGTCAACTCTAAGTTGATAATCATTAAACAATTCATATCATAATTGTTTAATGACATCTACATGCTCTTGGGTTTGATCACCATACAACACATTATATATAAAATTAGCCCCCTCTCTTTTGTATCTTAAGTCTAGCACAGATAAGACTATAACAGTCTATTCAACCATATGCTGATAAGAATTCAATTTCTCCATCATTTGGTATGTCATAACTTGAATAACCTCACTAGCATGAAACATCCAATCAGATAAAACTTTCTTTATCTCATAAATAGTGTTAATTAACAGTGCAAAGTTGGATATTTGGTTCATGAAAACAATTTAGTCGCAGTGTAAAATAATTCCAAATTCGCGCAAAGTTCTCTAGCTAACTCAAAATTAGAATTTAATCTCTTCAGACAATTTGTAGTCATATATCTCTAGTTTAATCATAATTAATAATCATCTGACTCTTGGGTCCACATATCAAGATATAGTCCAATTACCGAAGTATGTTCAGTAAAAATCATCCCAGTTATCATACTTCAGCACAATCACATTTCCATCTTAAATTCATCAATCAATCCATTTTATAAAGCCATGATTTTTAGTGGAGATGTAGATCAATTCCTTATGAAGAACCAAGTCATTTAGATATCGGATGAAGAAGTTATAACAAAAATATTGAAGGATGTTCAAAAGCAATATCTTTAGAGAAATTAATTGAAAGTCGTGATTGTGCAATTTTCAATTAATTTCTCTGAAGATATTGTTTCTGAACATCCATGGTCGTGATTTTCATCGATCTTGCGAAGTCGCCGTCGTACAAAAGCATGATAGTGACTTTGCTATTTTAGAGAAATCACCGTCGTGCAAAAGCACGATCGTGCTTTTCTCTCTTCTTCTCCACTGAATTCCTTTTCTTCTTCTCCTTCCATTTACCTTATTTTCCAGCATAACTCAATCTTAATTCATCTATTCCACATTTCTAACTCCAAATACAATCTCTACACAATTTAGACTCAAGTTTACACTTCAAAATCACAAATTCGAAACTCCAACTATTCTTCCTCTCTCTACTACAAATTTTCTAAAAGTTAATTCTCACATCAATTAACTCAGATAAATTTCACACAATTCTTCTAAATCATTTTTAGCTCATCATACACACAAATTTGCAAAAATCCAAGATTCCTACTTAACCATCAAAATTCGATTCTCATACATGCAATTTTCAATTTTCTGCATTTAGTTTCTCTCTACTTTCATCTGATACATTACTTTTCACTTTTCTACTCTTTTATTTCATCAAAAGCTTATCATTTTTCGAATCTATACCACGACTTCACCAAATTTGCATTCTTTATCATCAAACTCATTTTCAATTGATGTTCAACAGATTCATGCAAGTACAAACAACAATCCATTTTTGGTTTTCCCTAAACCAAAACCGAGTATAATCAACAATTTTCCAATACTCTTCCATAAATCATTTCAAACAAAAACATATCCTATTTCATTTTTCTATATCACAAATCTTTCATCAAATTCCTTCATTACCGAAACCACATTTCTTAAACCACTTATGAATAAATTCATATACAAAATCAAGAACTGTAAATCATCATCAAAGTCACTTACTTGATTCAGCATTTAGTTCCAGCAATGAGGCAAAATCACAAGTACAGAATAGAGGATAAACTAGCTAGTGTTTTCGGTGGAGAAACAAACAACAGAGGAATGAGAGCGCTGCTGAATTGGTTTTGCTAAACAGTGAACTACGTGGCTTTTTGCATGTCTCACATCTGTCACTTAAACAAGTCTGTCACTTATCACCACACACATAAGCCGTTTGTCTTATGCATATGTTGCCACGTGTCACACTATAATAGATCCAAAAATCAATTTTTTTTAAAATTCACCAAAAATTTTAAAATACCCTAAATATACCAAAAATTGCCAAATCACATTTTAATCACATTTAATAACTCAATTATACCCAAAAATGTCAATGAATGCATGTACATTCATGTGAATGTTCAAAAATGTGCATGTCACATTTAACTTATGCATGATATGCATTTTTCCTAATTTCTCAATACTTTCTCATAAATTACTAATCTAGCCTTAACATGGGTAACGAGATGTTACACTTTAACACAGAACATGGCCTGCAATCCAGCCTATATACAAGTAGCTACTTTTTATAAGTTTTGAATTGAGCATAGGTACAGATATGCATGAAGTAGCATAAGTAGCCAAAACAAAAAATGCCTAAGACATAAGCAATAATAAGTCCCTGATAGCAGCCAACATAATCCAACCAAAAAGAAATTAATTTCACTCCAACCAGTCAATAAAACAACAGTTGTAAAAATAAAATAAAATCATATAGTAATTATTGAAAGAAAGGAAAACTATTATGATTCATCAAATTGAACTCTATACAACAAGTAGGATTCAATTATGAGTAATAAATGGAATTTATTAAATGGTCATCCTAGTAGCCTATTCACTTCTAATCAATCTCTTCCTATTATTGTAATGAATGTAATTTATGAAATGGTCACCCCCACTTCTTGAATGATTAAACTAAGCTTCTTTAATAAATAAGAAGTTAAATATGTCAAGTATAAGAGCTTTGCTAAGCTTTGTAGCCTTCAATATGTACTATCAGACCTTTCATAATAGATGCTTCAAATCCACTGGCATTGATAAGATAAATTTTCAATTTAAATATCAAGAACTTATATGAAGGAGTATTCTTAACATAAGGATTTTTCAAAATGAGCTCAACTTGATGGGAAACTACCTAACTAATCTAAGTTTACCATAAATTTGTCTAGTTTCTTTCTTTTGATCTAATATCCATTCTGCTTGTAGGTTTAGGTGAAGAAGTGACCACAAAATGTCGAGTTTTGTGACCTTTAATTGAGAGGTACAAAAAAATGATCTTATCAGCAATATGTATACTTTTTGATCTCTTTCCCTTTACCTAATGCGAGCTTATAATTAAGTTAAAATTGCTGAAAAGTAAATATGGATTTTGGTTATTGGCACGACTATTCTTGATATCATTCCACAACATGCTCCTCTAAAAGCTAAGCTAGTTGTATATTGATCTACTGATTCTGCTAGCACATTAAGTCAATTATAGTGAGTAATTAAGATGAGAATAAATCCATAATATCAATCTCACATAAACTATATCATTATTTCTATTAATCTTAGACAAAAATAAATTAAATAAATTGGATGATTAATAAAGATAATGAAATCATTAAATAACAAAAATAATGCAAATATTCTATTGAAGGAAAATTCAAAGTATTAAATGTTGGGGATTCAAAGTTTACTTATATAAAATTTTAATTTTTATACAAGATTAGTTACCTAGATTGCAATAGTCATTAAACTAAAGTATCTATGTTTTCTCTTGAAGTACATAGGTATATCTAATTATTCAATTACTAACTCCTAATATGCAATTTAACTTATTTAAATTCATTTAAATATGGAACACTTTCAATCTCTAAAGCTAAATTGTTTATTCGCTTAGTGCATATATCATATTCCATTTCTTACTTATTCATACAATCCCTAATATTGTATATATGTTAGCCAAGAATAAAATAATTAAAAATGAAAAGAATAAATTTAATAATAAAATAATCATAATACACATTAATAATTGAAATATCGTTAAAATCTATATCACTAACCCTAACTAGGGTTTCCAGCCATTAAACATAACAAAAACTAAAAATAAATAAATAAATCTCAATATAAAGGAAAGAATAGAATAAAAGTTTGATAAGAAACTGTCAAAAACTCCTCTAATCTTGCTTTAAATCCTCCTTCAATGTTAAGAAAGAATGAAACTGTGGGGGAAAAAAAAGCAAGATGGCTCTCAAACATCTTTCAAAAGTCTTTTAGGTGAAACTTAAAAACAAGTATTTATATTTAGGGTTATTAGTATAGAGTCATAAAATGCTTAAACTTGAGAATTAACATGTCCTTGTAATTTATGTGTGAGAATTGGTAGCAAACTAGTATTAATATTGATGCCAATTTTGCTATGAGACTTTTATGTATCACAAAATTGTGTGTAACCAGCACTTGACACCAAATTATAACTAGTTTCATTTTTTTTCTATAATTTGTATCACAAAATAGTGTGTAACCAACACTTGTTTCTTTTTACTTCTCAACCTCTCTAAACTTTGTGAAAAATAGATGCTTATCTCCTTGGTAGGTATGATAACTGTTATGCTCTTTTCTACCAATTTCTCCAATTTTTGATATCATTAAACTAGAAATAACATCCGATATCCTTTTCAAAGTTGTTGTCCACCTTCTTATCTTCTAAATGACTTCAAAATCTCTTCAATTGGAAATTTATAAAGAAAGTTGTAGTCAATTTTTGTATTTTATCCTTAAGATCATCACTTATATGATAATGAACTAAACATAGGAAAACATTATATAATCCATGTAAACATCTACAAACGTACCAAATATCAAGTAAATTAACCCCAAATTTCATATTAAATATAGACCTAACAAATTCTCACATATTTAAGTCATTTCTTATTCTCAAGTAATCAATAACAAATAAAACATAACTACTAAACTAGACTTACCTAACTAAACATGAAAATTCCACTTTAGTATGTGTATGGTGACATCGAGCATATGTTATAACCTTTAAACCCCTAGATGTCCTTAATAGAGGATTTATAGTTCCTAACAGAATCCTTTAGTGGTACCTATAACATTGACCTAAACTCATTAATTAACTTCATAATTAATACCATAAAACATACAAATTTTCAAGTCTTAATTAAACTGCAAAATTTTAAACATTTAATATTTCTCAAGTAATCACAATGTAAACAAAACAAAGTAAATACTATTCTACCTCCTTCACTAAGTTTAAATAATTTAATTAATGTATCCTCATAAGATACCACTCATTCACACAAGTTTTTGAAATGTGAGAAAGGAGCTCTCATCATCTTTTCAAAAGTACTTCGAATAGGATTATAATGGGGCCTAAGGTTTAAGTTGGCTAACTAAAAAATGGAAAAATGAGAAATAAAACTATTCATAATTAGCAGAGCAATAAAAAATAAATAAATAAAACATTAGTCCACACTCCATTAAGTCTTCACCTTTTTTTCAACCACCCCTTTCCCTTCATTCCTTTTTAAACAAAGAGTCCAAGCCAATCTATTTTCAACACTTTATTTTCGTTTTTTCACATTTTTACTTTTAACCTTTTTTGAATTACAACCAAGCTTCCTTTTTACATTGCTCTTTTATAGAATTTTCCATTTTCCCTATACTTATTTCATTGCACCTCATTTGCAAAACATCAAAATACAAGTAAAAATTCTACTAATTATGAATTAACGAGTAAATACTTATTTTTATTTTTGTGATTAAGTTTATTTAGGAAATATTAGAAGGAAAGAGCTTGACTTTTAAATTAGGCTAAAAAAGGACGCACTGATATATTAATGTACAAAAGGGCTGCAATTTGCCTTAAATTCAAATCCTAGGTGAATTTAGCATTTTTAATGTTGGTATGCATCTTATATGTAATTTCAAAAAGATCAAATTCAAGTTCTAGAAATTCATAATCAAAGAATGTATCAACATAAGAAAGGAAAATTTTCATTAATACTTAAATCCTTATACGATCACTCATGTCCTTTACTTAACAAATTCAGTTTCATATTATTCATAAAGTCAAGATTTGCATAACATTTGCTTAATTATATTATGAATTTAATTTTTAACACTCAATCTCAATCTTAAATTATGCATAAACTTATTTCATTAACCTAAAGATACTAATGATAAGCTAAACTCATAACCTAATAAAATCTAAAAATATATAACAATGATAAAAAAATTAATGGAATTAGATTTAACTCTAGTCCACCCCTACACCTAGAATAATATTATCCTTAAGACTGTGCATCAAGAGTAATAAAGGGATATAAAAAGCTCCTTGAACACCTAGACAGTTGAATAAGAAATTCTCTATTATAAAAATTCTTTTATATTTAAAATATACAAGATACTCAACATTAATGGAGAGTTAAAAAATAAAAACTAAATTGCAATTAGATTTTCAATAACTTTAATTAAATATAAATAACATATCACAAGTTAGTAAAACAATACACATTATAAAACATCATCAATCTAACTACATATATGTATATGTGTAGGGCCAAAGTCAATGGGTTAATGATGTTAGAGACCTCTTATAGAACTCTCATGAAACACTTGGTACACTTCAAAAATTCATCCCTAGTTTGTTTCAAAACTATTGTCTTTTTCCATTATTCACCAACATAACCACACAACAACAAACAATGACCCGTTAACAAACCAAATAAACCCTTATAACTCAATCCACAGTAATAAAACCAACGAACATACAATGGTTTACATACAAAAATTGAAACATAAAAAATTAACCCAAAAGTAGTAAGTGGACAACTAACCTCGAGATAATAAACCCAAGACAATGGAAGCAATTGGTGGAAGAATGATAGAAGATGAGGAACTACCACCATAGATAGAAGAGCATAGAGGACCAACGAAGAAGAAGAAGGAAATGATAGTTTTGAAGTTGTTTGAATTTACCAATGCAATGATAGTTTTGAAGGTAAATTATCGACGGAATGGAGTTTTTGTAGGGAATTTCCCTATGAAAATTTTTTCTGTTGGTAAACTTCGTCATTAATTTTTATCACGAGCCATTGCTACCTATCTTTACGATTACTTTCACTATTCTATGGCTAAATTCCATCGGCAAAGTTTCGTGGATAAATTTCCTCCTCTTTTATCGACGAATTTTTCCCCCTAACAAAATATCATTTTTCTGACAAGTTTACTGACAAAAATTTACAAAAAAACTTTCATCGATAATTTGTAATTTTCTTGTAGTCTTTAAAAAGTGAAAAGATCATTGAAATCAAACAACATAAGCCAAGCACTTGCATTTATCTCAATCAATTATTTTCTTTTAGGATCTCTCCCTCTCTTAATCTTCACTTCTCTTGGATGAATTTCTCACTTTTGCTACTTCTTCGTCATTTTTGTTTCTCTGTCGGGTCCTTGCTTTACTCTGTTTCTCTGTTGGTTTGCTTTTTTGCCCTTTTTTTGGCTACTTCATCCACCGTTACTTAGTCCGCTGCTACTTCGTGTCCTAGTCCTATCGCCTGCATATGTTTTGTTTCAATGCTTTCTACTTTATGTCTATTTGAGTATATCACATTTTGTTTACAAAATATAAAAGTTTCCCCTTTTTCATACTTGTATTTCTGGTTATTGGTTTATTCTTGTCCAAGGCAAAAAGATCAAGTTTTTGATCCTTGTACTACCTTTAAAAGTAAAGTCATTGTTGCTCTGAAAAAGGAGGGTGCTTTATTATGACCAAAGAATTTGGGTGTTCTTGTTATTGGGAAAGGTGAAGTAGGTATTGCTTGTAATGGTGGTTCTGGCTACTTGAATTGGTTGACTATTTTGGATTCAGTTTTATGGTGTGAGGTTGGTTTTGTTTGAAACTTTTATTTCCGAGATGCTTTATTCTACAGATTCAATTTCATTGTCAGTAAAAAAATAGTGGATCAATTTGGTTTTTACTTTTTGTGTTTATGCTTCCCCTACTCTATTTAGCTTTTATTCTAGGATCAGTGGAAGAGTTTGTTTGTTGTCTACATTATTGAGCTTTTAAAGAAAAGGAGAAACAAAGAGCCATTAGCGAGTGGAAGAGAGTTTCACTTCTCTCGATCTTTCTCTCTTCAATTTATTTACTGTATCTTTATCTTTTACCTAATTTTGGGTTTTTGTTTTGATTTTTTTACAATTACCAGAAGTGCTTCTCACTACAGCTCTGCTCTTTCTCATACCGTTGTTCTTTCATCTCCTTAGAGTTTTTGAGTTTTTTATGTGGTTTGTCACAAATTATTAATTTATCTTTTGTGTGCTTCCCCCCTAAAGTTCGTGTGATTGTCATAAAACTCTACTTTGTTCCAACTTGATTTATTTCTCCTACCCATTGTTTGAATTTATTAGTTATTCTTACTATTAGACTTTTCATTCGAGGGTGTCATAAAATCCATTGGCTGGTCATGCGGCCTAGTTTTAATTGACCTTATAGTTATTAAGTAGATCATCTTTTTTTTGGTGTTATTTTAGGTCCCTTACATTTTATTTCTTCATAAATTTTTCCATCTGGCTTGAGTTTACTATCCCTGTTGGTTTTAGCTCTTTTTATTTATAATTTTGAACATTATGTTTGTTCTATTTTAACCGTCCAATCCTAAATTTTTAGTAGTCTCCAGAAGCCTAATTGCTAGTAGTGGGTGAGATTTTGAAACAATGAATTATTTTTATTTGCTTTCGGTCATATCTCCTTGTGATTTTCAAACCTTTTTTCTTCTTTATGCCCTTCTTTGAAATTTATTATCAATCCTTGTTTCCTCTCTCGTGTTATTTTGGAGTCATTTAGGGACTTGTCTTCTTTAGCTTGTATTTGGCATTAGGATAGGAGTGGTGGCTTTGACTACCGATGATAGAGCAAGGGCTAGTCCTTCGATGAGTTTTGGGTCTAAATGTAAAGAAGATGTTGATAGATTACAGATAGGTTCTTGGAATATAGGGACCCTTACAAGGAAGTCTTTAGAATTAGTAGAGATTTTAGACAAATATAAGACTCATATAGTGTGCATTTAGGAAACAAAGTAGGTGGGGGCTAAAGTTAAAGAGGTTAATAGGTTCAAACTTTGGTAGTTAGGATGTTTGAAATGGTAGAATGTGATAGTTACCTTGGTTGTTAAGGAACTTATAAATCATAAAGTGGGGGTAAAAAGGACTAATAATATGATTATGTCTATAAAGATTGTGGTGAAAGGTGCTATTCTCAATGTGGTGTATGTGTATGCACCTCAAGTAGGTTTGGGTAAACAACTTAAATGCCAATTCTAGGAAGAGCTAGATGAGGTGATTTAGCAAATCACCTCTTACTGAGAAAGTTATTATAGGAGGAGACTTTTATGGTTATATAGGGGCAACCTCAAACGAGTATCCATAGATTTATAGAGATTCAAGTATAAGGACATGAATGATAGTAGGACCGTTTTGTTAGATCTTATGGTAGTATTCCAATTAATGATATTCAATTCTTTTTTATGCAAAATGAGGAGCACCTAATGAATTTTAATAGTAGAATCACGAAAAATTAAATAAACTATTTCCTCATAAGGCGAAGAGATTAACCTAGGTGCAAGGATTGTAATGTGATACTAAATGCTTGCTTGTCAATTCAGCATAAAATGTTAGTTTTGGATCTTAATATTAAGGGATAGATGTAGTAAAGAGATCTTGGGGGATTTTTAAAGGGTTTAAGGGCAGTAAGATGGAGCCTTGATGGTAGAATAAAGATGTAACACCCCACTCTCATAGTACATATCCCCGAACATACTGACGGTATTCGAGAACATACTCTAAGAGGGTGGCATGCTATAATAGTCAGTCAATCGAACTCATTACAATTTTTTTTCAAAAATAACACACGCATATGCGGAAAATCAATAATGGAACTTTCGACCCATTTTATTCATAAACATTTTCAATCGCAGTGTTATAACCATTATACATATCATCAGAATTTCAATAGCCGCTTGGGCCCATTATAGATACAAAACACTTGTAGTCATAATGTCATTACATTACAAAATCATTTACATACACAATGTAAAATACTTGTGAATACATATTTTGATACAAAAGTAAAGAAATACAAATGCAGATGCGAACTGATACCGACCTCTATCTCTTACTCAAATGCAGTGGCTAGACTCCAATTTGTCTAACTAGAGATCTTATCTAAGACTGAAAAATATTGCAAATAATCCTCGATGTCTCACTCAATCACATAACACATCAATTCATAAAATCACATAATTCACATTACTTCATTAATTCAACATATTGAGTCACATACATTTCATATTCACTTAAAACATATATCACATTCAGAAATCAGTCAAACTATTTAAATCATACATATCATATTCATATGCAGTGCTAATGAGACTCATTTTCAATTTTTATTTTTGTGACTAAATGCATATAATGTCCCGTATCCATTGTGGATATTGAGCTCATTGATAACTGTCTCATATCCGTTGGGGATACCGGGCTTATTATACATAGTGAACCTTTGGCTCTTAAGCTTTTTTTCAATGGCTACTCCAGTCACAACTGCCTTTATGTTATCATGCATTCATGTAATGAAATGCATCAATCACATAACACCAATTAGTCACTTTATTTCACTTTACACATTCACTTTCACATGTCATCGAAACTTGGTCCGACATTCAACATTTAAGTTAAGAAAACACATAGTTAGTCTAATTCACATTCAATAAGCACTTCCAATATTATTCATACATCAAACACCTCGAACTTTCAAAGCCCGAAATCAACACAATCCCATTCACAAAATAATTCAATACAAAATTTAAACAAGACAATTATTTAAAGCAAGACCATTTAGGTCAACTCACAGTATGCTCCAGATTAGCATTAGCTTTCATAATTCGAAAATGTCTAGATGCGGATGTTTTATCCTGCACATCAACATTATGCAATACACATATTGCACACACACATTATTAATTGCAAAATCTTATGAACACTCAATCATATACATATGTATATGTGTTGTGTATAATGCATGCTCAATGACAATCCCGGGTATATTATCTAAATTCATATCTTATGCTCATTTTCATTTCATAATTCATATATGTCTAATTGAACTTAGGTTTACACTTCATTTGTACATGATCATTCTAAGTTCACAATTCAATCCTTATCCTTTGTATATGTCTAAGTTATTCGTAGGCTTACACCTCAAGAACACTTAGTTATTCTAATATCATAACTCAATTTCTCTTCATTTCTTTTCTAACATTATATGCTCTCATAATACCCAATTCTCATTCACATTTACTTAATACATATTGCTTAACTCATTTGAATCATATGAACATCTTCATTCACATTATACTCATGCCTTTGGTACTTTGATATCATCAATTCAATCACTAAGTTATAACCCCAATTATCCCTTCATACATATTACACATTAGTCACTTAATCCAAGTATCATTCTAGGTTTAATTCAAGCCCCATTCTAGCCTAAATTAAGACCAAATGGACAGTGAATGTCTGCTGGGCGGACCTTCACGGGTCACTTACAGAAATGTGAAATTTTAACCCTCTAGACAATAAAAGCTTCCCTCAGGGTCTTATAGAAGTTGTAGAACTAGAAGTCCTCTTCAAAAGCTTACTTAAATGACCTCAATCCAAGATTCACAGAAAATGTTATGCCTCTTGCCCCAAAACCTATCCAATTGCATCCTTATTTTCCAGATTTCTAACTCTTTACTTGCTACATTGACTACCTTATGCTTGGTCTATCATTTCTAGTTTAATTACTCATCATTTTCCCATCATTACTAATTCCATTTCAACTCAATATCATCTATAAAAAATTGTAGTCCATGATTGATCATGAACACTAATAACAGAATATATATATATATATACATTCATCATCAACTTTCTGCACATATTCATCTTCATTTCCATCTTCATTTCACTTCTAACTGTCACCTTAATTCAACTCATTTCAAGAACATAACTCAACATCTTGGTTAACATAACTTTCAATTTCATTATACCCTTAATTCACAACTCATAACATCTACATAACAACTCATCACTCATGGTTTTCATATTCTCAAAACAGAACACAAATACATGTATTTAGCCATTTATTTCTACACTCATCCAAACACCATTATAATGATCATTTTGCCTCAAAAACATCTCTATAACAACTTATAATTATTACTCATCATAAACACAAAAACAAGCCATGAATATATTCATTTATTCATCTACGATTTAGCATAAAAATCAACTCCATTTACACTTTCAATCTATCTCCTAATTATCATTATAAATGCCTTCATTTAGCCAACCCAAGAATGTCACTAATACACTAAAAAGAAAGACCATAAACCTTTTTTATTTTTACACCGACGTTACAACATATATGTAACTCCATAATCATGATCATTCAATCTCAAATCATTCATCATAAATATTTCATTTACAACTACCTATGAAGATTAACATGCTACTTAATTGATCTATTCAAAGTTTCTTCAAAATTTCCAAGAACCTTAGGTTTCCATGCATCTCACGGTCATCAACAAAGAGGTGGAGTAGGTTAGGTTTTCTAGTGATAAGATGATGAAGATAACAAATATGGAAGTAGCAAGTGAAGGATGAGAGCAAGGTTCAACTTTGATGAGAAGAGTGTATAGATGAAGACCAAACATGAAGAAAATGATGAAGGGAACATAAGTAACGAAAATAATGGGTGAAAGACCATGAGATGGTCTTTCAATTAGGTTAAAAAAATGTGAAAAGCAAGGTAGCAAAACTTGGTGAGTGTTATTACATGTGTCATGACACTTACCACTTAAATAACCAATTTAATAAATCCTTTTCTTAAACTAACTAATGTCTCTTAACACTAGTCCATTTGTCTCCAAATCTCTAAACCATTTATAAAATTTTCGCTGTCATTTAACTCTTATTTCTACTACCACTTACCAATTATCACCAAATTAATTTTCAATACACATAAACCACAATTCTCTATATAATTAGATTTATAAATCAGTCATACCCGAAAAATGTCAATGAATGCATTTACAATCATTTTAATGTGCAAAAATCATTATTCACATATGTTTGTATGCTATATTATACATGAGTATGAAATGCACTTTCTAACTTCTTAATAAACTCTCATGAACTCTATTATAGGGTTCTAGCCTCTAACATGGGATAATAGGATATTATAATTCTCCCCTTCTAAAAAATATTTCGTCCTCGAAATTCTTACCTGATTGTATGAATAGCTAGGGATATTGTCTCCTCATGTGCTCCTCTGTTTTCTAGGTTGCTTCTTCACTCGAATGATTCTTCCAAAGGACCTTCACCAATAGAATTACTCAATTCCTCAACTGTTTTGTCCAATATCCCACTATCTTGATCAGCTCCTCAACATAACTCAGGTTACTAGCTATTTTGATCTCTTGAGTCAGTAACATATGCATTGGGTCAAATCGGTACCTTCTGAGCATACTCACATGAAATATGTTATGTAACTGAGACATCTCATTCAGTAATGCTAACTTGTATGCCAATGGTCCTATTATCTTAGTGATCTCATAAGGACCAATGTACCTAGAGCTTAGTTTACCCTTTTTACCAAACCTCATCACTCCTTGCCAAGGCAATACTCTGAGAAACACTTTGTTTCCTACATTGTATTTCATATCCCTTCGATGCTGATCCACAAAGCTCTTCTGTCTATCTTGAGCCGCTTTAATTTGACTTCTAATTAATTTCACCTTATCCACAGTGTCTTGTATCAATTCTAGGCCTTCAACCATTCTCAAGCCCTCTTCATCCTAATATAAAGGCAATCGACATTTTCTGCTATACAATGCCTCATACGGTGCCATCCCGATACTACTACGATAATGGTTATTGTAAGTAAATTCAATTAATGCTATATATTGATCTCATACTCCTTAAACTCCAATACACATGCCCTAAGCATATCCTCAACAATCGTGATTGTCCTCTCACTTTGTTCATCTGTTCGAGGATGAAATATAGTACCAAAGTTTAACTTTATGCCCATAGCTGACTGCAAGCTCTTCCAGAATCTCGAAATAAATCTGGAATCCTTGTCTGATACAATGGACATTGGAACCTCATGCACTCTTACTACATCATGCACATATATCTGGGCTAACTGGTCTAGTGAGTTATTCTCTCTCACTGGTAAGAAATGAGTCGACTTAATCAATCGGTCCACCACAACCCATATAGCATCGTTCTACCTCGGAGTCTTTGGCAATCTTATAATGAAATCCATGGTAATTTGTTTTCATTTCCACTCCGGAATAGGCAATGAATGTAACTTTCCAACCGGAGCTTGATGAGCATTAATCTGCTGGCATGTTAAATACTTAGAAACATATTCCGCTACTTGCTTCTTCATCCCAGGCCACCAAAAATGTTGCTTCTTCATCCTAGATCAAAAATGGCCGCCAGACAATTATCTTTCCTTAAGATTGCCTTTATCTTCAACTTCTACAATGAGAAATTACTCCCATTGAACTTCTCAATCTCAACTTTTGCTGCCATTGCTTCTATCACGAACAGAATTTAGCTCTTAATATTTCACATGAATAGTACCCATATGTATGAATAGTACTCATATGTATGAATGGTATCCGTATATGTGAATAGTATTGTATACATGAATAGTACTAAATTACAGTAACTGCACAGTTTAATGCAAAATTAAATGAATGAACAGTTGTCACCTTTTGGTTACTATTCACCGAATTTCACTGTACTCACCGAAACTCCGAACAAATTACATCAAAAAATTCGTCGTAATTTTTTGACCTTGCTCTGATACCACTTGCTGTGAAAATTGACCGGATTAAAGCAGGTTTGCAACTAAATAGGAATGAGAGAATAGTAATAAATATATAGATTTTAGGTGAAATTAGGGTAAAAACCATGGACAAGGATAGAAGACTTTTACTATTAAAAAAACTAGAGAATTACAAGAAAAAACTAGACCAAAAATATACAGAATATTTTTGTATCTCTCTTTTCTCTCACCTCACTTCTCTCTATTATTCTGCTCTTTGATGCTTGCTCTTCTCTTCATGCTACTCGCTTCATCTCCTGCCTATTTATAGGCAGGGCTAACTATCCCCTTAAATATTCAAAGTTGGTGGGCATCGATTTTTCGGTGCCTACCATATATATTCTTCTGTCAACTTTGGTAGGCACTGAATGGTGATTTTTGACAAAAACTTGGGTTGAAATTTCCTTGGGAGTGTTTAAAAGGGTAAAAATTGTTATTGAGCTTAGCTATTCCAAGCTGCATTCTGACTTGTTTAGAATGATAGTGGTATGTGTTGATGATTTCTACTATGTGGGTCATTGATAAACCCAAGAGCCACTATTGCCTCCTTGGGAATATTAACTCAAACAACAATTTTAATATACATTTTTCATATTTATTAAGCTTTGGTATCTCGTAATGGGGATGATTATAGAAGAGATCTAACTTAAAATAGAAGTTTGTTATAAAAGATAGAAATAAGATGGTGTGCCACATTAGTGCACCAAATGCACCACTTAATTGTTAGTGCACCAAATGCACCACTTAATAGTTAGTGTACTACTTCTATTATCATGATAGTATTTTATTAGAAATTTTGTACTATAAATAGAAGAGTTAACTTGATGAAAGGGATACCAATTTATAAAAAGAATTCTCCTCTCCCAAATATTCTTAAGTTTTAGTTTCGGTTTTATAACAGGTAAAAAGTAGTTGACTTAATTTTTGATGACAATGGGCTGATTAGGCCATGAACAAGCTGCCTGATTTATTATTATTATTTTAAAATTTTAAAATAATATCATTTTATTAGTTGCGGGGTCTTAGATTGGGCTAGTTTAGATCGAGTTGGACCAATCCTAAGTGAAATTGCCAAGCCCAATTTAATGCACAACTTTAACTTTATAAAATTATAAAAAATTTCAATTACCATAAATTTTAAAAATATTATGCCACAAGTTTTAAATTAAGCAATAATTATGATGTATTTTAACAATATTTATATAGACATTTTTAAAAAAATATTTGTATAGACATTATTTGTATACTATTTAATGACATAATAATTTATATTAATATTGAATCATAATATTTAAAAAAATACAAACATATAAATACTCAATACTTTTTTTTTTGGTCTTTGACCAGGATATCCACCGGCAGATCCAGTGATTAATCCCCTCGATGATGAGAAGGCACCTCACAGAGTGAGACAGCTGACTCAAGAATTGAAAGCTGCTCTATACCCAAAGCCAAAGATTGAACCTCTGATCTTTAGTTAAGGGTGAATGAATGCCTTGCTACTCAACCAAACCCCTTGGGTTAAACACTCCATGTTTTAAATAATACAATAAATATTTAATAATTTAATAAGATAATAATATATTAAAAATAAGTACAAGTCCCTCCTCATATTTATATGAAGTTATGAACCCGAAGGTCATATATGTCGAAGAGTATTTCAAGTTACTTTATTGTTCAATCAAGATAAAATCTGCTCTCAAACCCTAGACCTTCTTCAAATCTATGGACCCAATCCCAATCCCCCAACCTCAAATCCTAGATCCCTCAATAGCTCATCCTCCACCACCTGGATCTTTCGATGCCGGTGACAAGATTCCCTCGGAGGTGCCTCAGTTTGGCGATCCACAGAAGCCCTGCGAAACCCTAAATTCTACTGCTGGTTTGGAAAGTGAATCTCAAAACGGTTACGATAGCCAGGTAGCGGAATCTACTCCGAAACCGGAAATTCCAAAGCCTCTGTTATCGGGAAATTTTCTGACTAATACTAACAGCGGCGATAGGGATCAGTCGGGAGGGGAGGAGGAGACAAGTAGTCGCCGGCGGAGGAGGAGCCGTTGGGAACAGCCGGCGGATTCCGGAAACGATCAGTCGGCTGATGGTGGGAATAATGAGTCTGGTAGTGGGACGAGGAAGAGGAAATCGAGGTGGGCTGATGAGCCGAAGCCGGTCATTCAGCTTCCTGATTTTATGAAGGACTTCACCGGAGGTATTGAGTTTGACCCTGAAATTCAGGCTTTGAATGCTAGGTTGCTTGAGATCAGTAGATTGTTGCAATCGGGTATGCCTCTTGATGATCGACCTGAAGGAGCGAGGTCTCCCTCACCTGAACCAATTTATGATAACTTGGGGATTAGGATTAATACTAGAGAGTATAGAGCTAGAGAAAGATTAAACAAAGAAAGGCAAGAGATTATATCTCAGATCATTAAAAAGAACCCTGCTTTTAAGCCCCCGGCGGATTACAGGCCGCCGAAGCTTCAGAAGAAGCTTTATATACCTATGAAGGAGTATCCAGGGTACAATTTTATTGGATTGATTATTGGACCGAGAGGGAATACACAAAAGAGAATGGAGAGGGAGACCGGAGGTAAGATAGTTATTAGGGGTAAAGGATCGGTGAAGGAAGGAAGACTGCAGCAAAAGAGGGATTTAAAGCCAGACCCATCAGAGAATGAGGATTTGCATGTTTTGGTTGAGGCAGACACTCAAGACGCTTTAGATGCTGCTGCAGGAATGGTTGAGAAGTTGCTGCAGCCTGTTGATGAGGTTTTGAATGAGCATAAGAGGCAGCAGCTTAGAGAACTCGCATCTTTGAATGGGACAATCAGGGATGAAGAGTTCTGTAGGCTGTGTGGTGAACCAGGACACAGGCAGTATGCTTGTCCTTCACGTACTACTACGTTTAAGAGTGATGTGCTATGTAAGATATGTGGTGATGGTGGACATCCAACTATTGATTGTCCTGTGAAGGGAACAACAGGGAAGAAAATGGATGACGAGTATCTGAACTTTCTGGCTGAGTTAGGAGGGACTATGCCTGAGTCTGTGACTAAGCAAAGTTCAACCTTAGCTTTGGGGTCGAGTGGTTCTGGAACCAATCCACCATGGGCAAGCAATACTGGTGGTCATGGTAGTGCAAATCAAGCCGGATTAGGGATGAATGGGGCTAAACCCTCTACGAAGGAATATGATGATACAAATTTGTACATTGGCTACTTGCCTCCTAATCTTGACGATGATGGTTTGATTGGATTATTTACAGCTTTTGGAGATATTGTAATGGCTAAGGTCATTAAAGACCGAGTTACGGGACTGAGCAAAGGATATGGTTTTGTGAAATATCGTGATGTCCAAATGGCCAATAATGCAATAGCAAGCATGAATGGATATCGCTTAGAAGGTCGAACCATAGCTGTGAGAGTTGCTGGAAAACCTCCTCAACCCACGGTTCCTCCGACACCTCCGGTATCTACTATGCCCATGTACCCAATTTCAACTCAACCTGTTGGCACCTATCCATCGCAACAATTTACCCCTGGTGGTCCTCTTCCAAACGCTCCTCCTGCTGGCTATGCAGGTATTCCCCCTCCAAGCTATACTGGAAGTCCAGTCCCTTGGGGACCTCCTGTCCCTCCTCCTTATGCTGCTGCATATTCTGCTCCTCCCCCTCCCCCTCCAGGTTCAGCCATGTATCCTCCTATCCCTGCTCAGCCTATGCCTACCTACCCAACTCAATATCCTCAGCCATCACAGACAAATCCCTCAGTTGCTCCTGCGCCGAGTATTTCATCCGATGAATCACAACAAAGCTGCCCACCAGGAGTACAAACTGAAAATAGCACCTCTAATGTTCCCGTGTCCTCTAATGTCTATGCCAACTTTGCTGCTCCAATTCCATTTACTGCTGCTCAACCTGCTTATGCAACAGCTTCAGCTTCTCTAGGTTATTCAGCTTATTATACTGCAGTTCCTCCTCCTCCTCCTGCCCCTGTCCCAACAACTAACCATTCTCAGGGCTTGACTAATGTACCTTGGGCCTCGAACCCATCTGTGCCCCCTGCACCTTCACACGTAGAGAAGGCAACCAGTGGTGCTGACACCGAGTATGAGAAGTTCTTGGCTGAGATGAAATGACTTGGTCTAGTGGCAGTATCTATTTTAAAGGTATAGACGTTGACTAGAAACATCCACAATATCTGAATTTGTTCCAATTCTGGTTATATGTGCAGTTGACATATTTACTTTAGTTGCATGTACTGAATGCACTTATATACTGCTAGGACAGAACTCGTGCTCAGGGATAGTTTTTGGACTTCAGCCCTTCTCTAGACTAGAAAATGAAGATACAAACAGTTTCCACTAACCTTTGCTATTTTCAGTAATGCGGTGACTATTGATTCAGGAACTTTGAAATTAGAATCTTTCTGATATATTTTGGCTTTCCATATTTCCATTTTATCTTGCATTCACCTTGTTCTTTGTATGTCCAAGGTATCTTAAGGGAAGTCAGTGTAATTGCAATTTACGACCCCCCTTCTTTAGATGCAATTAGTTGTTGCATTGGGTTAACTTTTTTAATGCTAATGCTGATGTTTTGCCATGTTTTGGTAATGGATACTCTTATTACTTTTTTCTCTATATTTGAGGCGATGCCTTTATGGAGTTGGTCTGTTTCTCATTGTAATTTTTAATTCCATTCTAATCATTTGGAATCATGCACTAAAAACACTATTGTTTAGCATCTTTTTTCTTATGTCTCTTAACCCTTTTCCTTTGCCATTATTGAATAATGTTTACAGGCCTGATGTTTCTTGGAGCAACCTGTTTTCTTACCTCTTGCCATGACTTTGTTGGAAGTTTGGGACTCACATCTTTAACCTTGATGTACTGTTATGACATTTGCAGAGATTCGGTCTTGAAGTTCTGTTCATGCGGGTGCATCTTTGAGACACCCATTCACAGCTTATTCTTATCGATTCCTTGTCTGTTTTGTAGGACATAATTTCATTTACTTCTGGATGCTTGGTATCCCGCTTATTTAATCTGCTTTGGCTAATCACCCCTTTCATTGTCTCATTTGGACTTCATAGAACAACTTTTCTGATCTTTTTTGTTGTTACATTAAATCTTGGGTTGTTTAGTTGATTATAATTTACCTCATCTTGGCTCTGTATTCTGGTATAATATCTATTTTTGAAGTAACCATGTTATAGTAGTTGCCATGCTTGAAGCTTCCCTGGGTCAGCTTCTCAATTCATTATCTGGCAAGGTGAATATTCCTTGGATATGAAGGTAATTTGGGCATGTGGGAGTAGATCTCATATGGCTTTCTTCATATTCTTGTTCTTTATTCTCTATACTTTCTGATGTCTCCTTTAGTGTCCATGTGGCAGGTAGCAGAACATGAATCATATATCTTGGGTCACGTGTTCTCTCTGTTCTTTATTTTTTACTAAAAATGTTGCAACAATCATTACTCATTTCCGTTCACAATTTTTACTTTCTTGGTCCGAGTATGGTAGTCAGTTAAATATTCTTTTTAGAAAATTTAACATGTGTTGACGATAGCCGTATGTCATGATAAATGGTTATGTGGGTCAATCTTAAATTGGCCAGTCATAGAGGATTACCACCCATTTTCTGATATGTACGTAGTCTTACATTCTGATCTCGTGCGAGGGTTCTGGGTGTGATTGCTCTGAAGTATGTCTGCAAATTTTCACCTATAGATTAAACCACCTGCTAGTTGCAACTTAAATTTTATTCCGTTAACCACTATTCTGATTTCTTTTTTAATCTTGCTTTCTACTCTTTGGTGTTGAACTATAGGGAGTAGTTGAGGTCCATGAAGGTGGGATGGGGTTCTGATGGTGTGTTGGTTGATGGTCCTATTGCATTTTTTATCGTATGCTTTTCATTCATAAGTTAACCTGACTGTCTGCAAGTTTGGTCTGGATGGATTTAGGTGTGAGATGAAAAGAAATCTTTGCAAGGTAGTTGTGGTGTGACTGGCATTTCTGGACTCAGTGAAAGAAGGTATTGATGGTCTGCCATTAGGTTGTGCTCAAAAGGTCCAATTGCTTGCTTGAGACAGGAGACTGCCTTTCCTGTCATTATCTTTGTTTAATATGTGTAAGATGTTTGTTTGAAATTAAGGTGTTTAGTGCTAACTTGTTTTCAACGTGCCCAATTTGAATTTTTAATATCTATCGTCCTTTCTATATTTAATTGCCTTAAATTCACTCTTTTTTTTTCTATTTTTGTTTCTAATCCTGAAGGGATGGGAAAAAGGGCCAGACCGAAATACCAACTTGATTGGATTTTGATTAAACTTAGATTTGGGCATGGCGTACGGTGTCGTTTCGGCCTTGACCTGATTAGGCTTTGGATTGTCTAAGTTTGATAGGACTGGGCTTGAATTATTTGGGCTGAATTGGTGACTCGTGGCCTTTCTTAAACAAAAACCACTATTGTATCAAAACAGAAACAGGTAATAAGCGATTAAACAGAGATAAAAACATATTTTCCCGAGTCTTATCTTATCATTTTGATAATGATATTTATAACATTTCTTTTGAATTATGGATAAAGAAATTAATTAATTTTTATTTAATAGTTTTTATTTATATTTTAAATTTTTATGAATAAGGACAATATTTTTTAATAATATTTAACAAATTTTAATTTTATTTAATATTTAAGTGATTTTATGACGATCTAATATATTATATCTTTTTTCTGGTTTAACTTTTTATCTTTTTAAAACATTTGAAAATATACACATGATATTTTTAATTAATGAATTTAAAAATGAAAATCCCTTATCCCCAAATTTTTTCAAAACCAAAAATTCATATATGAATCTATTCATTAAAGATTTCAACCAAAAACTTTTGTTCATTTATAATAACGTGTTACCACCTCAAGTGCTTGGCATATGGTCTAACTGGTACAGAATCTTCAATTTTTCAGGATAGTCGCGAGTTCGAAAATCGTCGATTGCGTTTTTTGCGGATTTTTTTTGCTGTTTCCATCTTCTCCGTCTATAACCTGAAATTTCATCGCCCATGGATTCCGATGAACCCTCCACCGGCCGGAGAAAGGTAAAATTAGTCCAACTCATTCTTCAATCCATTTCCCG
>JANVCL010000007.1:14878262-14905483 GCA_026546855.1 Erythroxylum incrassatum
TTTGACACGACTAGTATTTATAGCCTTCGTCTTCAACTGCTTCTTGATCTTTCAAGAATCGGTTATTCAGTTGAGTTTTGTAACCAACTCAGCTGATGTGTCTTCTTGACTCTTCCGTCTGCTTTTCACTTCCGCGTCTAGCGTCTGCTTTTGCTTCCATCTGCTTTTCAATAGCTTCTATTTGCTTTTCAATAGCTTCCGTCTGCTTTTCGCTTCGTCTATTTTTCAATTTGCTTCTGCTTCTCGCTTTCTTCCGTCTACTTTTAAATTAGCTTCCGTCTGCTTTTCAAATAGCTTCCTTCCGTCTATTTTTTGTTCTTCATCTGCTTTTCAACATTTTGCTTTATTATTTTCTTTTCATCAAAATCATTAATCATAAAGTCATTTTGACTTAACAGCCACATGCTCCACTGTCAATCCCAATGCTACATACTGCAACAAGCTTCCTCCACCTCTCTCTCTTCACTTGGACTATCACTTTTATTATAGAAATCCTAATTCTTTGGCAAATATAGCCCTTCTTGGGCAAAATCGCCTGCTCTCTCCACGATCGCAACTACTAGTCTCTACCCTCCACTCCACCATCGCTACTCTTCTCTACTCCACCATCGCCACTGCTCACCTACTCATTAGGTGGATTGTTAAAATCTAGCATTTCCAAATCCATATCTGGATTCATCTGGTTGACTCAACCTAAATGATTTAAACTTTATTGCAATTTCTTTTTTTAAAATGTATTTTAGATTGCCCATTTCTGCTCTGAATTGCAATTGCATTGTGTTTTGGTTGTGCATATGTGTTTTGTGAATGGTTTACAAAATATGTATTGGGAAATTTGGGCTTCAAAGTTGGAATTGTTTGTGTAAATTGTGTATAGTTCAATTTCAATAACATTCAAGCATTGTGAATTTATGAAGAAATGAGATCAAAATAATATTATATATAAATTATGGAAGAACATTTAAGTACTGTGAATTATATATAATTCAACAACATGTCATATTATTTGTTAGTTTAATAATCATAAAAATGAGATCAAATATAATTCATTAAATTGTCAAATTGTTAATCAATTTATATGAAACGTCCAATTTACTAATTATTGTTTGCATATAGAAGGTATTTAACATATAATTAATCATTTAAATTTAAGATTTAATATATAATTCAATCATTTAATATGTAATTAAGTTAAGAAAACTAATGTTTTGCATTTTTATATTGTTTAGTGTTGTCATTAGGAAATAACATTACAAAAATTAATCTTATCTTATAAGTAGCAAATACATATTCATTATCTTATCTTATGAGTAATTAAATACATATTAGAAAGTAGTATGTGAATTTATGAGAGAATACTTATCACTCAACATAATGTGAAATTGTAAGTCTTTAAATCATTTTTGCAATATGTATTATCATAAAGAAAATTTATTTTTGCAATGTTTGTTTTCATAAAGAAAGATATAAGATAGAGACCATCTAGATTCTAAATATGCTTATAATGGAATATTGAATATTTATACTTATGTAATGATATTATATGTAAAAATTGTATTTTTGAATATGAATTTATTAATTTAATTTTGACAAGTCTTCATCTATTTTTATAGATAAATGGAAGGACGCTCAAGTGCTCATAATAATTCAACCATTTTAGGAAGATTTAATAATCTAAATTGGGCTTATGCTAAATTGGCTCCTGGAATGAAAAATCAAACCATTTATTTGTTTTTTGATAAGTAATTGAAAGGTAGAGGAATTACCAGATTAAAAAGGCATTTAGCTGAAGTCTAAGATAATATGGAGCCTTGTAAAAAAGTAAGTCATGATGTGAAATGCAAATGAAAGACTTTGCTTAAAGAGTATCATCACGAGAAAGATAGAAGGCAAAGATTAAATTACAAAATTAGTGGTGGAAGTTCTTTTGTTGGTCGTCAGGATGATAATAGGAATGTTGAAGGTGGTAGTATTCCTATTCAATAAGAAGGAATTGTTGCACCTGATGTTAGGAAAAGAAGAAAGCATGTGTCTATTTTTTTTCATCACGAACAACTCTAAGAGCTTAGCCTTCAATCTATGGTGCCTT
The DNA here is from genome assembly GCA_026546855.1 of Erythroxylum incrassatum. Taxonomy (NCBI): domain Eukaryota; kingdom Viridiplantae; phylum Streptophyta; class Magnoliopsida; order Malpighiales; family Erythroxylaceae; genus Erythroxylum; species Erythroxylum incrassatum. The sequence continues at coordinate 14,880,352 of JANVCL010000007.1, forward strand.
ACAATCTAGAGAAGCGGATTCGTGGTGCCTTACAATCTAGAGAAGCAGATCATAATGTGGATATGACAATGGCTAAATGGTGGTATGATTCAAATATAATATTTAATGTTGCCCAGCTTATTATTATCAGCCTATGGTAGATGATATTCCTTCTTACATTTTAGTATACAAAGCTCCTTCAATTGATGATTATAGAGGTAGACTTTTAAGAATTTATGTTTACGAGATAAAAAATTATTTGGATGAAAGAAGAATGACTAGAGTTGTTGGACCCCATTTCCAGAGCCCAATATCCAGAGTCATAAACCTTGCATGATGGGTTCCTTTGTAGGGTTATTTCATTAACCCTCATTGGCCATCATCAATTACACTTATTTCTCATAATATCCCAACGATTTCCTCATAATTTATTCAATGGCAAGCCCACATAAAACAATTACCATACTCGAACTTATTACTCCTATTTGCGAAACTTTGTGCTTATTACCCTGCACGGTTATTCGCCATCATTCCACAAGGTTGGTGCGCCCACACCAGTCAATCACTCGAATTACAACTAATCTTCTTCAAATAAATTGTAGCTCTAAGTATCTAGTTTTTTTTTAGGAAGAATCTTCTCAATCGGAGTTTTATAACTCAAGATACACTTAAAAAACTAAAGCGTGTTCGTACCCCAATCATGCTCTCCCAACCGACCTCTCACTTACTCTAATGCAAACTTTCTCAAAAACAACTCCAAAAGATACACATTTGCATGTAGAGATAGTAAAAGTTGTTAGGAAATCTTTTCTTTAAGAATCACTTCATTTGGAGGTCGGATGAGGAAGTTATACCCGAAAGATCCGACGAAGTTATACCCGAAAGAATTGAACATATTTATACCATCAATCAATTTGTACCTATATTGGCACAATTGTCATAACTACCACTAAAAATGTCGGATTGACTTCATTTTTAGACGGTTTAAAAGAAGACTTCTAGATCTACAACTTTCATGAAGACCTCAAAATGAGATTTGGCTTCTAAAAGGACCACAAATGGAATAGAAGATATTAAGATGATATAGAAGGTCAAACTAAGACGATGCAGGAGGTCAAACTAAGATGATGCAGAAGGTCAAACTAAGAAGACGCAGAAGTCAAACTAAGGTGATGCAGGAGGTTAAACTAAGACGATGCAGAGGTCAAACTAAAACGATGCAGAGGTCAAACTAAGATGATGCAGGAGGTCAAACTAAGACGATGCAGAGGTTAAACTAAGACGACGCAGAAGTCAAATTAAGACGATGTAGGAGGTCAAACTAAAATGATGCAGAGGTCAAACTAAGACAATGCAAAAGTCAAACTAAGACGATGCAGGAGGTCAACTAAAACGATGTAGAAGTCAAACTAAGACGATGTAGAAGTCAAACTAAGACGATGCAGGAGATCAAACTAAGACGATGCAAAAGTCAAACTAAGACGATGTAAAAGTCAAACTAAGAAGGTGCAGAAGGTCACCGTACGAATGCTCCAACTGGGTCTTCCTCACATCCCCTAAAAGTTCTAAATCACTTTTTACACTCTCCAGAGCATCTCCACTCATAAGGACCATAACTTTCAACTTAGATGTCTAAAAATTTCATTTTATATACCGTTGGAAAGAAAAAAGAAAGACCTACAACTTTTTAGAAGATAACTTTGCCTAAATTAGCCCACATCAACCCAGAAATATCCCTGAAGTTAGTACACAAATTTTCCCCTTATGCAACCTTGAAAATCATGGGCGAAAATAAAATCATAAACTATTAGTATCAAAAGATCGTAGTTTTAAAAAGATTTATGGGCATTTCAAGCCCCCAATACATCAATGTTTCAAAAAGTCCCAAAATACAAAAGATAAATGAACAATAAATTGCTTAAAATGCAATTAAAGCCTTGGTTTACTAGATTTGCTTAAATTACAACAACATTTCAAAAGTGGAGTGATGCCTTAGCCTTTGACTACTCAATCTCTTGCTCATCACCTGCTTATGGGAAGGAAAGTGGGGGTGAGGTTAAAGCCTGTGGGAAATAATTTTATAGTTTGTAACAAGCAAAGACATTTTTAAAACATTTTCCATGCAGAAATTTCTGTGTATGCAAATCATGAATGCACTACTCCTATCAACTTGTCATGAACATATAAACACATCAAATGGTTTGGGTAAGTCCAAAACATGACGCACTATACATTTCCAATGAAATGATCCTGTGTACTCGTGAATTCTTAAAGGAGTACTCGAGGGAGCTCCATGTCACTAGCGGGCAAGCGGGAGAAGCCTATACTTGGGTCAACGTGCACGTGATGATTCTTGAAGGACTAACACAAACCCATATAACACATAGATTTCAAAATCTTGTAAGCTTGATGCCCAAAAAGGCACATTTTCTAGAAAATTTTTATATGCTTGTTATATCTTTAAAACCATTTCCAAAAGTATGGTTTCGTAATCATGCATCATTTCAAAGAATCATTTTAAAAATAACTTTCCATAAATCATCACACAAATCATATATAAGCATGTAGGTATTAAATGCACATGAATGAGGTAGTTGCAAAATTAATTACTGTCATTTATTGACAGAAAACTTTTATTAGCTTATCACCTAACTATAAAAGTGAATCCCACCTTGAAGTCCTTGACTGTAGCTTGTTCAAATATGCCCCTCTTCTTGCTCCTCTTGTCCTTCTTGATTTTCTTCAACATTGACAAAAATCCCAAATCAAAAGAATTCAAATTGGAAAATCCAAAGAACCACATACATGAAATTGATCTTGGAATACTTATACCCATACCTTTCCTAAGCTCTTTAAATCAAAATCCTTTCAAAACTCCAAAAGATGAAAAACAACTTGCCTTAAATCTTCACCAAACAATGATTTTCTTGGCTCAAATGGAAGCTTTAATCTTCCTCTTCCTTTTTTTCCCTTCTTGGTCACTCTCAAAATCCCTCTTAAAGGATAAGAAAAATAAAAACCTAGCTTACTCTTCTTTCTTTCCCTAAACTCATGAAACTCTCTCCCTTCCAAATATAAAACACCCCATTTTCTTCTCTTTTACACCATTAATGATTGCATAAGTCCCTTTTGCCCTTACTTTGATGCCTTATGGTTTTTAAACTTAAGTGACTTGCCAAAATTGACCTTACACTCTCCCACTACTTTAGTAGTTCAAAGCCCTTAGCCTATGTCATATTATCTTACCCACATTAACGTGCTAATCAATTCCAACATAAATAATCTAGCAAGACCCCAAAATTAGTCTCATCATGCTTATAAAAAAATTCAGGGGCCAACAAAAATCTTATCCAACTTAGATTCCATTGAGCTTGGTTTTTCTTGTTGGAAGCCTGATTTTCCTTAAGGTCTGAACTATCCTCCAGCATTGTTCGTCCAAGAGAAGATAGGATGATTCTTCCACCTAGGGTTATAAGTGTTGAAGTAGGGATTGTTTCCCTAACCTTGTCCATATTGAGCTCCCATATAATTCACTTGCTCTGGATCGCTTTCCTTCATCAAGTAACAGTCCATTATATCATAGTCCATTTGTCCATAGAGTTCACACTTAAGTTGCCTAGCTTTTACCAAAGTTAAGGATGAAGCCTTCATTTTGTTTAGTTGTCGAGTCAAGTTATCAATTTTCTCTTGCATTTTCATCATTTGATCAACAACTACAATTCCTTTTTGTTCTCGGAAGGTAGTAGTTTGTCTACTTCACTCGTTCGTCCACAGGTAGCTATTATTCGCCATCTCCTCTATCAGCTCTTCCGCTTCATCAACCTTCTTTCTCATCAATGATCCTCCTGAAGTTGCATCAATCGTGCCTCTTGTATATGGGATTACTCCATTATAGAATGTTTGCAACAAGAATTCCTTGGGTAAGCTATGGTGTGGGCATTTCCGTTACAAATCCTTGTATCATTCCTATGCTTCATAAATCGATTGCCCGTCACTTTGTTGGAAGTTGGTAATTTCCCTGATGATCTTAGTGGTCTTAGTCAGGGGAAAATACTTGTCTAAAAAGGCACAAACTAGCTGATCCTACATTATGAAATTGGCTGGGTTAAGAGAATGATACCAAGTCTTTGCCCTATCTCTAAGGGTAAAAGGGAAAAGCCTAATTTTAACTGCATCTTCCGACATCTGATGGTACCGAAAGGTATAACAGATTTCAAGGAAATTCATTATATTTGCATTAGGATCTTCATTCGTTAGTCCATAAAACTGCACGCTCTGTTGAAGCATGTTTAAGAGAGATAGGTTGGTTTGATTTCAAATGATGCTACTTGGACAGGTGGCCTAGCTACTCTTTGGTTAGTCGCATTGAACCCTAGTCTCATGAAGTCCATAAGGGTCCATTGTTGACGTCCTTGCTTTGCTCCGAGGTCCAAATCTTGCTGCAATTCCTTGGCCATTGCTGATTTTGCGATTTCTTCTTCTTCTTCATGCCAAGATTTCCTTCTTCTCTTTCTTAATCTCTCAACAATTCTCTCTAGGGTTTCTCTCCAAAAGTGGCTAATGCAAATCTCAATCATCTTCTTTGTCTTATTCTTTATATATCTTTTGTTTTCTGGGCAGTCATAGGGTTTTTCTTAGGTCCAAAAGGTCCAAAAACTCCCTCGAAAATTGACATTTTTGAGTGTCTGGTGTTTGGCTGACGCAGGCCACGATCATGGGCCTCTGTTATAATCGTGGCAAGCCACGATCGTGGGCCGTGTCTTGGACTTCTGTCACGATCGTGGCTTCCAGTGCCTTTTTCATAATTGTATCTTATTGTGTCACGATCGTGGGTGATTGTTTGTCTCCAAAATTTCTCCGTTCTTCGATGTTGACTCTGAACACGAATAAACACATCAAGGTATCTTAAAGACATAATAATTAAGCTCAATGACTTATACTAACTCATAAAAACACATAAATACAATTAATTAACAAACTAATACAATTCTAACCTAAACATATACTAAACGATTAAATTAACAATTAAATACATATCAAATTAAGCCTTAAAACATGATGCAATTCACACTTATCATACTATAACAACAATAAAACACATAATTGAATCACAATAAATCAATTAATATAATTTCATTAAATAAGAGATTAAAATATCATGTTATCACAAACTAGGGTTTATCATACTTAGACACTGAACTCGTTTAGTTACTCATAAAAAATGAAATCAACGAAAAACATGCAGAAAAACTAATAGAAAACAAAGAAACTATGATTCTAAATCTCTATTTCTCTTATATTGAATCTTCTAGTTATTTACCGGATCTTTTGATATATTCTTCGTGTTTTCCTCATGCCTTGATCAAAATCTTCGCCTTTTTAGGTATCTTATGTCTAAAAAATGCTTAACAATTCAGTCCTTTCTTAATTTGCCTCCATTCACATCAACAATTTCATAAGTCAATAGTAATAATTATAATCATGTCAACAATCTTATTGAACCTAAAAGTATAAATCTGTATACGCTCACTAGCATTTCACTCAATGCATTTAAATATTTAGGGTAAAAAGTATCGGACTCTCAAATCAATACATAGTAGAACTCTTGACCAGAAGCCTGCAATATTATCACATCTCTACTACTTGTATATAAACTAGAAACAAAAATCAATTAGTCTTTATAAAGTTGTAACGGGACTTACGTACCGCATGATTAAGATAATAAAAAGGTTTTGATCATAATAGCCCGAAAATTCAAAGGCCTATATATTAAATTGTTAAACTCTTTTAATGTGTATTAACGCGTGAATTATTTCTAACATAACTCACTTCCCTTTTGATAATTGCTCTTGTTATCACCAAAAATCTAGCAAAAAATAATTTTCTTTTTCAAAGAGTATGCTCGCTCGATAGACATGTGAACCAAATTATTGGAGGCCCCACGACGGTCACATCTACAAAAACTTTATTGGTCTAGTGAAAGAATTCAGATCTAGTGAAAGAATTAAGATATAAGCATACATATCTGCTATTCGGCTTTGAATTACAAAGCAAGATAGAAAATAGAACTAGCTAAATGTTATCGGCCTTGGAATCTTAATTTCTTTCTCTGTTTTATTGTATTGTTTTCCCCATAATAAACCATTAAAGTCCGTTCATGACCAAGATGGTGACAAATTGACAATTATAAGGATTAGGACGTAAACAGTATCATGGTAAAGTGAAAAGAAACCATAAAAAATGGTTTCTATCTTACAAGTTCATAGATGCGGTTCGGGAAGTAAATGGCACAAATAGAAGAGGTGTGTTATTTTATACGTTCTTGCTACTAGATTTCTTATTCAAAAGTCAGAGAAAGCCAACTCATACCATATTATTCTTTTCATTCCTTATTATGCAATAGTGAATTGGATAAAATCAAGATAAGATATCATAAATGCCAGTTGCTTTGCTCTTTAGTTTTTTTGTCCTTCATTTCATGCAACTTTGTCATTTGTCACAATACAAATGCAGTTGGCAATAAGGAACATGAAAACGTAAAAATGACAATGGCAACAAGGAGTGACCATTTTACTATTCTTCCAAACAGAGGAAGATATCATCATTCGTACGTTACAACATTTTTAGCTTTCTAATTTAAAAACATACAAGAGATCATAAATTTGCAATGCGCAGGAAAAGATAAATAGGAATGTGGAAATAGTTGCCTGTAACTTCGCATCTTATACAGCCACCTCATTCTTATTCCTTTTATCTACCTCTTTCAAACTGAATTGATATTCTTCAAATAATTGTGACTAAATTCAATGTAACGTAATAAGCCTATAAGTATTTGAAGGTCATTTAAAAACTAGATTGTGGCAAGTCTTATCGCAAGGGTAGGCGCAATCGATTGCCCTAACACTTGATCTGTCAAAGTACCAATCTCCAACAGCAGTTGCAACAGCCTGCAATTTTAATGCGGAACAAATGAAATGCTTGATAAGAACTCTGAGAAAACAAAGCGTATTATTAGCTCAAAAAACATCAAGTTTTATTTGAACTACAGGTATTTTTCTTCATTGTCAGATTTTCCTCAGGTTATATTTCTATTCCTGGATGATTTTCTTAGGACTATATCTTCCACAATTACGGTCTCACGTCATTTTAGAAGCTGCCATATGATCCTAAAACAGCATATTTCAGAAAACTACCATCATTAAAGAAACATAAAAACACACTATTCTTTCTTGGATGGTATAGAAGTTCAAGAACTATCTTATGTAAAGACAACACACACCTTGTTCCCAAGAACAGGGGAATCATCAGCAAACCATGTGTCTTGTCGTTCAGTTTGGCAATGAGCAAAGCATGAATTTATAAACAGTCCATTCTGTCTAGACATTGCAAACCCTTTTATTGCATTCAGCATGTGATTCCTAAATCCTGCCCCAAATGAATGAAAGTTCCTTAATATGTGATAAGTATCCGATATAATTTCACATCCTTCATGAGACAAATGAAATGAACAAAATTACCTTGAAGATATCGAATCTGTGATGCAGAGCATTTAGCATGGTTCTTTCTGCACTCACTCCAGTAGCCATGGGGATCTGCAGATGGTGGTGCTAAGCTGGTCTGTATCTGATTTCAGAATGCAACATGAGTCAATAATCTAGTGAAAGCTTTCTTTAAGCAATATATTAATTGTGCATCCCATTCATGAAGGCCATCCAGCAATACTCGTGTGTGATCAAGTCTGGCATCTAGACCGTAACATATTATTCAGCAAATTGACATTACAATATACAAGAGTAACATTCTTACCTGCCATGAATCATATGCTGTGTTGACAAGGAAAAGTGGAGTCTTCACATTGTTGATGATGTTCTGCGGGAAGAAGCACTAGGACAAAAAATTACAGAATTAAAGGTGAGTTTTGAGGATTACAGAATTACTTGGTATTTACAAAAAAGGCAGGCAACCCAGCCATCCTGTCCCACCCCCAAAGGAAAAGAAAATAAAGAGAAAGAAGTAAACAAGATTACAGAAGTTGGATCAAGGTGGCTAGTGCACAACCGAGGCAGGTTATTTTGTACACCCTGTGACAAATGTAGCAATTTCCATAAGCATGTAGTATAAACGTAATTCTCAATTTACCCTGTAAAATTACCAAAAGTTCTCACATCTATAGTTTACCTGCAAAGCCACAACACCTCCATATATGTTCCTTAAAGTGCGGCCACCAGCAACATCAACTCTAAAATCCACAAACAAGGGCTAATTGGTAATGCGTGGGACAGTATGCTCTTCAGAAGATATTAATACACAAGAGTGTAGGAAACAAGTATAAAGAGTAATGAGAAATTACGCATCAAGGAATAAACCAGCATCACTCAAGCATTTCACTTTGGTCATTCTAGGAAACAGGCCTTTGAACTCATCACAGTGTAGAATGGAAGCTAGACCCCCAGCAGAGCAGCCAGAAAGAAGAGCCTGGGGCAGAAATAAAGAAAGTTATTGCCAGAAGGATTAAGGTGGAAAGATTGAGAAAAGAGACCAAATTCAAGCATAAAACCTGATGGGCATAACGCATTCCCTTTGACATCAAATCCTCCATAGCAGCTAACCAAATGCGTTGCCCTCTAAATTGTAATTGTGCAGCCTAAAAAAAAAACAATTCATAATATTTGATAAGAAGTTAACAATTAAATAATAAAGAAGGAAAGATGACTAATCAAGATAAGATTATAGCAATTATAAATGTTAGGATGGCAACCCTATTTTCACTGTCTCCGGTAAAAGAGGCACCATCACAATATCGCAACTTTACTCTGTTCCAGTTGAAAAAATCTGATGCACCGCATAAAGTAGAATAAGAAGGGCATCCCATACGAATAAATTGACAGAAATAAAAAAGAAATATATAAAAAAAAAAGATCAGGAAATTTCTGAAAAAATTGAGGTTTGAGATAATACCAGGGTTTTCTTGAGGTTTATTACTCAATATTCCAGTAAATGCCAACTGCCTTTCCATGTATCTGGACGAACCTCGGCGAGTTGTTTTGCGATAGACACAATTTCGAATGTTGTTGCACCAACCTCCTCCCTGCAGATGATGTTTGACAAGTCAAGTTTTCTATCTGAAATGCTGTGAAATTAAGGATCTGTGAGACACTTATGGAACAAATTAAGCTTAGCACTACGGCATTACATCTAACAGGTAAACCGAAAGTATCCTAACCTTCATATACACCAAAATTCTGTATAACAACACAGGTATTTATACTTTATTTTGGGCAATATCCTATGCAACAGGAAAGTAAGAGTCATCATTCCTCGAGCATCTGACCATTTTTATCCTATTTATTTTGTGCTGCACACTAACATGCAGTTAGAGAACTCCAGAATAGTACAAATAAGACTATTTGTGCGAAACACTGCATTATCAATGACAACTAGCAGAAGAGATGTTTAATTTTGCAAGAAGAAAGCATTAGGTGATTATGGTACTTATCTCGGCTAGTTGAAGAATTGAACAGTTAAAACTGAGCCAGAAGAGAGGAAGATAGCAGAGCATATAACTCAGAATCATGTCAGAAAAGAAACACAAACGCTAGAGGTAAAAAAATTTAATTGTACAAACCTCCAACTGAATAAGCCAACTATTTGCTCCTGAACCATATCCACGATGCAAATGATATCCAGGTAAAGTTCCATCAAGACAAACTGCAGAATTAGAAGAAACAAAGATAAGTGAGAGACCTTGATTGCATTCATATTACATACAATGTGTACCCATATGAAATAGGTAAGCTTTGCCACATGTTGAGGAGATTAAAATACTAACTAGGAAGGTTAAATTCCTAATCGGCATTTAACACAATTCAAAGTGATGTGTAAAATAAGCAGTCGTCCTCGAACCCGCATGCACAAAGAGAGAGAGACAGAGATGGATCTAAACCCTCTCAGATCGGAAACGCAACGTCATATTTCATTAATAAGCTCAAAGAAGAACAGATACAAATTTAGATCAAGCAACATTATTATCCCTTCATTGTCTGGAAAACAGCCACATTAAACCAAGAAGAAGAAAACAGGAAACGAAGATGTGAACGGTAGAGAATGGAATCAAAAGTCTCGTTAGAGAAGAAAAATGTGTGAACAAGTCATAGTATGTTCCTAGATAATAAAGCAAAATATAGAGAAAAAGAAACTATGGTGTTTTATCTTCTTTTACATTTTGCTAATAATATGTGAGGAAAGAGAACCAGGAACCAAAAGCGACTCCATTAGCATCCTCATTAATCAAAGAATCATAAAAGGAACAGGGGTTAGTGAACAAGAGCTGAATGAAGAAATGTGTATGATAAGAGGAAAGGATGGAATCAATTTGATAGGTAAATGAAAGATGAACAGTAGGAAAAAGTGGAGATATTGAGTAACCTGCTCCTTTTGCAGCAGCTCCTTGAATGAGAGTGAGTCCTACCCAGAGAGCGTTGAGAACCGGCTTAGATTCATTATAATAAGAAAATGCTTGAGTGTAAAGAAATTCTGTTTCATTAAAATCCATAAATCCATCAACCCGAATTTTGGAAAACAAAACCAAAACGATCCAAACCCACAAAAGCTTCATGCTTTGAGCAACAGAAGCTAAGCCTTGAAAATGAAAGAAGCGAGCAACTCAAAATGCTTCAAGTTAAAAGCAAACACTCAGAAGGAATGAGCTGAAGGCTTGGCCTCTTATTTATTTAATGAATATCCGTACTTTACATAGAAGCTAAAATGTGGAAGAAAATCTAACTCTAACCAGAATGTATGAGAGAGAGAACATGAGCTGTTTCCCAAAGAACAAAGTTTGCCGGGCTTTTCTCCAAAGTTGCACGTTTCGAATCCAGGCAAAATATACATCAACTATACAAAGACGGATGGTTAAAATTTTCAATTTTTAATTACAAAAATCTTGTTCGTTTATTTTTTTAATTTTAATTTTTAGTTCAATTTATTTAAATAATTCTTGTTTTATTAAAAATTGATAAATTTTATTGATTAATTAATTACTTTTTTTGACAATTAATTAATTACTTTTGTAAATTAATAAAATTTATAATTTAAAATAAATTAACCAATGTTCTTTTAACAATTATTTTTAATTAAAATTTAAATTTTAAAATTTGAGATAAACAAAGAAAAAAAATTTAATCATATTTTAAATTTTTTAATTTTGTTCAATTTTTAATGAATTTTATAACAGCCTAATACTGATTGAATCTTTAAAACCTTAAACTTTTTATATTACCAGTTTAATTTTCAATTTAGTTTTTAAAATATTAATACAAATACTTAATATGTGCAATTTATAAATTAATTGTAAATTTTTAATAATAAATAAGTAAAAATCTTTAACTGCAGTTTTTTTTTTGTTTACACGAGGTATTTTCGGAAAGTCCCAATTATGGGAAGATATCTTTAGACTAATCTCTACTCGAGCCGGGTAGGCCTCTTGCGGAAGGCAAAATTTTAGCTTCAAGTTTTAAACAATTGAATACATGAGGATGATTCGAACCCACGATCTCACGTAAGTTAAAAAAAGCTCTTTATTAACTCACCTGCACCCTAAGTTAAAATCTTTAACTGCGGTTAGTTAAGTCATTGACTAAAGTCATTGACTAATTGTCACAAGTGATCAAATGCCTCTCCTATCACAGGCAGGGGCGGACTCCGGACATTTGCTTGTTACTAATTTTAATAACTGCCCGCGTGTTACATTTCGCAAGTCATACGCATATTTGTTAAGGTCAGCAGTCGTACTTAAAATTGCATATAATATTGTAGATGTAAGGTTCTGATCGAATCTTGTACGAAGTATATAATATGTCAAAGTTATTAACATTCAATGCTCTATAGAATTACGACATAACACAAAAATATAATAGGGATAAACGGAGTGAGTGAGGGAGTAACAGCCTGTTTGGAAACTTTCAAATTGAATTTAATTACATTAATAAGATTGAATTGAATTCAAATTTATATTGTTTAGAACAAATCTGGTAATATTATAATTGAATTCAATTACACTATTTGAAACAAATCTAATAATATTATAATTAAATTCAATTATCTCATATGACACATTTATCCCTAACAAAAAAATAATTTGATTAACTAATAAATATTCACACTTACATAAAGCAATTTATAAACACCAGTTTCATTATAAGTAATATATAATAAAAATTCACACTTGCATAAATGTTTTGGTTGAAAAATCTAGCTATTAAATTCTCTTCTACACTAAAACCCTATTTATTTTTATTACTAATAATAATTACATATTAAGTAAAACTTAAAAATGCTTTTAATTAACTAAGTTTATTTGAATCTCTTATATTTGATTATTAATAAAAACTATTTTATTTATTAAAATTAATTATTTAAAAATAAATATTTATTTAAATAAATATTAATTATTAAATCAAATTTTACTTAAATTTTGTATATTTTGAAGATATTTAAATTTAATTATATTTATTAATAATTATAATAAATTTAATTACATAAATAAATAAAATTATTGAGTAAAACTAAATTATTTATAATTTTATTAATAATCAATACTTAGTTGATAGTAAATCAGATTATGACAAAATATAAATAGAAAAACTATTTTATAGTTTTTGTTATTTTTAAAATAGAAAAGAAACCCAAAATATTGATTCAAATAAACATTTTTATTAATTTGAAAATAAAATAAGAATAAAAATATAATTTTGACACAAACAAACATAATTTTGTTTTTATGTGAAGAAAAACAAAAAGTAAAAAGTAAAAATTATAATAAAAATATTATTATTATTATTAAAAAAAAAGAAGAAAAACAATAGACAATTTTCAGGTGTTAGTTATTACAAAAGATTTGAGAACCTAGGAAGATGGATTTGGTAAATTCGGCAGATGAAGATGGATAGGGCTGAAATTGTGGGAGAAACCAGCAACTTTTGGAATTCAATTCACATGAATTTTCGTTTGAATTGAACTTATAAAGGGAGGTGAGTTTCATCCTCAAATCTTGCCTTTTTTTTTCTGTTTCACATAAATGAATTGAATTCAATGTTTGTATTCCAAACAAGGTGTAAAAGTATACAAACAATTAATAGGAAGAAGGAGGAGAAAAGTTTGGGAGTGCGTGTCACCGTCACTTCATTAGTTGGATCCGCGATTGCAATGTATGAATTAGTGGAAAGGCGCGTTGTTTCTGAAAACAAGCCCTAGGGCATAGAATGATAGTGACTTAGGAGAGTTTATCATTATGACTTCAATAATGGCATCCACCACCCATCACAACATTATATCGCATCATACAGTGATATTCTGATTAATTAATTGAAACAAAAGCATTTTTATTCATATTAGGGAGAGTAAACATCAATAAGTCACCTAGCTAGATCTAAGTACAAGTGTCGATAACTTGTTCTACGCTGCAAATGACCATTTGAGCACGTAAATTCTACGAGAAGGATATTGCTCCTCTTCGCGTATTACATATTTGATGCTTTCTCTCATTTATGATAAGTATCGTTTTAAAAAAATACACACACGTTTATTAAGAAAGTTAATAAAATTATAGATATACCCTTATTAATATTCTCATGAAGTGCATTGAAAAGGTAATTTGTAATAATTAGCATGTGAGAGAAATTACATACAAATTGTCCTGAAATTGTGATCTGTATAATTAAGATGTGAGAGAAATTAAAGGTTAATTTTGAAAATAAACTTGTAAACATACATGTAAAGTCAAAAATAACATTTATTTTGAATAATTAAAATATATCTAAATCAACACTTATTATAAATCGAGGAGAGTATATATTAATTATTAACTATTACACCGTCGTCAATGCCATTTTCTTCTTGTGGCTGAAGTCATTAGGAGGAGGAGATACGAATGGGTTGATTTTATTACGAATGTCTGCCCCAACCGAAGAATTGCATTGATGACGTCCACTCTGTCTCTCCGCCCCTCGTCTCTGTCGTTTCTTTATTTTTCTCGTTTTCGCGGTAATTAAAGAAACTGGACATGAAGACCATTGTCCACCGACAATATCGTGACCTGTAGACCGCAGACTCTGACAAACAAGTCTTCGACATATGATTCCATGCAGCCCCACTTCTTGCCGGAGAGGCTTTCCTTACATTATCATTAGTTTTTAAGTCCAATGTGCGAGAGTCCCGTAACCGTACCCATCATGGCTAAGCTATTGTTTTCCTCGTAATAGTTAGGCAGAAGGTTCATTATCTACCCTAAATTTTGGTATGACTCAAGTATTCAAACGTTAACAATTCTAACTCTAACATTTTAAAAAACACTAAATTATAACTTAATCATAACGAAAAATTTAAATTATTATGTTAAATATCAAGTCAGCACTGACTTGATACTTAACATAATGGCTTAAATGCGCTGACTTAATACTTAACATAATGGTTTAAATTTTTCGTTATGATTAGCACTTAATAATTATTATTTTATTTAAATAAGTGAGTTCTCTTTGCCACGTTATCACTAACAAGACAACAGAGACTCACTTTTTAATTAAATTAAAAAATAATTATATTATTAAAAGTGGGATCCACCAATATATTAAAGCTTAATCATATCATTAAGACCCACCAATTTTGTTAACCAGAAGGATTAGATGAGTAGTAAACAAAACAATGAAACCTTCATCGTTTTGTTTACCCATCATTTGAATTAGAGTCATCGTTCGATTCTCCTCATTTTGCCACCTCTTCTCATTTCCTTCTCTATTTAGGAATGAATTTACTACATCAAGCATCGTCGTTCTTAAGTGAGTGTTTGTGTTATTTGATTTAGCATTAGATGGATATGACATGCCTTGTCTGCTAGGTAGGTTTTATTGTGTTCACCGCCTTGATCTTCCTTTTAGTGGGTTGTGCTGAGAGTTTGGTAGAAATAATTGGTTGTTTAGTATCTTTTCCCTCTAGTACAAGCATCCTCTTTGTGTTAATCTTTTATTAACATTTGCATTTCATGTTAGAGAATTAATAAGCATGAACCATTTGGTTTGGTAATATTTCAAGAAAGTGTGTCACCATCTATTTAGGTACTGATAAAGTTAAAAAATAAAAAGAAAAGAACTTCTAAGTTCTTTTGGACCCTAATATTTAGTGATTTCTATCTGACCTTGTTTATTTGTTTGATATTTTCCTTGGAGATGACCCTGAAATTCTCTCTTTCCTGAGATTTGCATATTGACGCGTCTATGAATAGATAGATACATTCCTTTATAAGCCTTCACTCTTGTTCTGAGGGACTTGATTAAATTGGATGTTCTTTTTGTTTGATTATTCTCTATTAGCTTCTTGCTTTTTGATGTGGTTCAGAAATCATTTCAAGTGACTATTTGTCCTTTAATATTTACTATTGTTGCCTTGGTTATGAAGCAAACACTTTCTATGTTTAAACAATTCTATTTGCCTTACATGAAGCATTTTGAAATTGAAGGCGGATGCAAATATGATACATTTAACTAAGTACTAGGTAAAATGGTTATAATGTTATCAAATTCCTTTTGCTTTTCCCTTGCTTTTATCAATCACATATCCTTATTTTTAGGGCTATGTTAGACAATTTGGATTGCAGAATGGAAAATTAGAGTTCAAATTTTTGATATGCAAGAATAAAAGACCATGCTTATTTATCTAAGCATGCAAATTGTCTTTTGCTTTGTCAATCAAGTGGCCATAATGTTCATTATTGACCTTACAAATGCTCTCTTTCAATGCTTTCTAGCTGATCTTGATCGATGGACTCAAATTTTTGTTGAGAAATAATAGAGTAGAGTCTTAGTGATTCACACATTGCATCGTGCAAATAAAATAAGTCTTTTAGTTGTTGTGGTTCAAAAACGTCCAAATTTTCTACTTGTTTGTGTGTTGCAATCATCTTGAGCTCCTCCCTTATCTTGTCTTCTTCCTCATGAATTCAACATCCTAAGATATGATTTTAACAGATCATCCCCATCTCCATCTTCCTAAGTTCTTATGTTTTCCTGGAGATATACTCAGAAACTGCGTGATCTAAATCTGCAGAAGCTTTGATCATCTTTCCCTTTTTTCCAATATCTAGCAATCTCTGCAACTTACAAATAATTCAGGCCTAATATGTTGATAAAATACCACCTCCATTGCACTATCCATGGCTTTCAAGAATTTAACTTCTAGGAAATCTACTGATAGACATTCAAGGTCATAGATTGCATTTTAACCCAATCATATATTATCTTATTATCATCTTTTAAGTATGCAGATGGAATCATTATCATCGACAAATAAAATAGTGAGTTCAAAGTTCGGCAACGTCATTTGCTATTGTGGGCTAAAGGCCCCATTGAGGACTTTATGAAGTGATCGTAATCTTGGTCAAAGGTTTTATAGATGCCCTAATTATCCAGTGAGAATTTATTGTTATTAAATTAATGAAGTTAAATGTTAAACTTTGTTTTTAAGGTTTTTTTTCTTGAAATTGAATTGGATGTTTTAGGTTGGGATATGCAAGTTTTTCAAATGGTACAATGAAGAATTTAGTGAAAGAACCATTGAAGTGATTCAAAATTTAAGGAGTGAATTATCAATGTCAAAGGAAAAGGTTAAAAGAAGCACGACAAAGGAGTTTGAAGAATAATTGAATCTTTTGAAGGAGGACATACATTTATTGAGAAAAGAGAAAAAACAAAATAAGTGTATATTAATGAACATTGTACTTCAAATAGGATTACTTACGGTTGTATTGCTTTTTATTTGTAAATATGTTATGAGGATATTGTATTGAATTTGAACAATTTAATGGTTGATATAATTTCATGTATCTTATGAAAATTTTGATTTTAAATATATAACTAATAGACAATGGTTATGTTATATAACAAATCATAATGAATATGATGTATATGAATTATGTAACTCAATTGAAAAAACAATTCTACTATATATAACCAACTCATAATTCATATAATAAATATTTGGTATATGAATAAAAAATTGATATATGAATTTATATACAATGAAGAATTTACTAGTTGCATATATAACCAATATACAATGAATAATTTACTCATTGCATATCTTGTCAAATATGGAAAAAGGCAACGTAAGAGATAGATTGAAATAGAGAGAGAGAGAGAGAGGTTGTATAGAAAATCATATTAATTAACAAAATTATTTACATTGTATTTAAACAACACAAACATTCATATGTATACAACACAAATATGTATATATTTTATGTATACAACTAATTGATGTTTGCTTCATTTGTACTTGACTGCGTAAGATCAGGTTGTGATGATGAAGTCAATGAGGTTCTCCTTCTATTTACTTCAGCTTGTAAATGTTGTGAAGTAATACTAGGACGTCCTCTGAATCGTAAACCCTTTGGCTAAAGTGATAATTAAAACGTGTGTAGATCAACATCTCCAAATTAGTTGACATTGGCATCTACAAGTGTACGAACCTGCAAAATGGAAGAAAAAATATTATAAACACACTTTGTAATTATTACAAGTTAGACAAATTGATGAAAAACTTAAAATTAGAAAAAATGATGAAAAAGCTTACAATATTGCTTTGTTGAGTTAGTCCAGCATTATCATTAAATAAATTCCCATCGCTTAACTATAATTATAATGAAAAATATCTTTGTCCATAATTAGTATAAATAATAAGTAAATAAAATTGAAAACTATATACCTGTGAAGATCCCTCTTTTATAACGTGATTTACTTAATTATATACATTAGTAACTGCATGTTTATAAAAATGTATTCATATGATTGAAGTAACATGTACACACCTGTGAAGCCTCATCATATTGACTTGATGTATTGTTGTTGTATTTTCTAGAGTTAGACCTTGAAGACCACAATTTCGACATTTATGACCTTATATGTTCTGACTCAATTTGTTTGGATTTTTGATCTTCTTCAACTCATCTTACTTTTTTCTTCTTGCAATTTTTAGTCTATCGGGCATAACTTTTAGGTGGAGGATGTATCAACTCATCATCACTTGAAGGCCAGAAACTTTCAACTCGTATTGATTGTCATGCATGTTCATACAAATTCCTGAAGCGACCCTTTCAATAATATGAATCAACGAATGTCTCAACCTTTGTCTCGAGTGATGGATTACACTAATTACATGCTTGCATATATATCCTTATAGGTCTCATTCCCAATAACTACACGTATATTGTCTACTGATCCTATCAATATGCTTTCCATCACCCTTTGAAACTTTATAGCCACCATCTCCATTCCATACAATTCTCCATTACATTGCTTCTTTCTTGTTCTACTCCAACTTCTTCATTATGTTTGGTGCTATATCATGCTTCCACCCAAGAACTAAATGTTTCCTCTTAACATGCCTCCTCATAACCATTATTCTAATATTCTCTAGCATACTAATCACTGCTCTCTCCCTAGCTGGTAGAATCCACCAATTGAAGGTTTCGTTCATATTGTTCTCAACAATAGGAAATATATTATGAAAGGATTGATAACTTCTGGCCCACCTCTCTTTCAGATACTCAAGCAACGTTGCAGCACATCTAGGGCTTATTATGTCAAGCCTCTTTAGTTGTTCATCGAAATCTTGAACATACGTTGACCAAATGCAATTCTGAAACTACTTTCTTAAGTCCTTTCCCTTCTAATTCATAGACCAATTGTGATATATGTGTCTTGCACACATACAATGATCTGTATTGGGCAAAGTGTCCTCAACTGCCCTGACTAATCCCTACAATAAATAAAAAAGATATGATATCATATTTCCTATAATTACGTTCAATCTCAAATATGTTTACATATGCTCTGCATATCAGATATAAGTGTAATTCCTTAACCATCTACTAATTCCAAATTAGATGATAACAAATTTATGAACCAATACCACAAATATGTGTTTTCCACCTCGATAATTGCCCAGGCTAATGGAAACATTCCTCCATCACCATCTTTACCAACTGCACTTAGAATTTGCCTTTGAAATTATGTCTTCAGGGAGCATCCATTAATCCTAATAATTGGTCTCAAGTGCTTCCACCCTTGTTTGATGGCATAAAAACAAATATACAATCATTTAAACTAAAAGAAAATATAAAGAAGTATTAATATACTACAAGACAAGCATAATGAAGTACAACATAAACTTTATAACATAGCATACCTATACCAGTGAGCTCTCTTGATTTCTTGATAATTGTAACTCATTACTGACCTAGGATTGCTTACCTTCAACTCGTGTACATATCATTGTAACTTTGCATATTCAGTAATATAATATATTGCTCTCTCTTTCCTCAATCTCTTCTTCATTGTTTTACATATTCTTAAATTTACAAAAATATTTAATTTCTCTCTACATTCTTCGACCATTTTCTTCGATGTTATACTAGGCTTCTCCAAAATTCTATCCTTGAAGTGTCCCATTAAGAATATTGTACAAACCAATTTAATTTTGTTTGTAGTGAAGCAAGTGTGATTAGAATTATATTTTTTTGGCCTCCAACATAACTCATTCTTAATATATGTAGCATACAAAGCCCATTGGCATCCACCTACACAAAAATACCTAACCTGAGTACTCTCACACTTTTTCAAACTAACATTGTATCATGTATGTACTGCATAATCGACAACAGTATCATTAAACTCTTTTGCAGTCCCATACTCCATTCCCAACCTCCACTCATTTCTATCCTCTACAGGATTATCACTAAAAGTTGAGATGGTTTACGTAAAGTTTCATCTATCTCCTCTCCACTAGGATATTCATCAGTGCTAATAGGACTACCACAATCCTCTAAATCAATTTCAATTGGATAATGGTCATGTGGAATGTCAAAAAAAAAGTTTGAATCAAATTGTGCACTATGTTCCTCCACATTCACATCCATTTCTGCAACTTCTCCCTCTGAATTCTCACCCATTTGTGCATCTTCTCCCTCCACATTCTCATTCATTTATGCACCTTCTCTATCCAAATTCTCTTCCATTAATTCTCTTCCATTTTTGCACCTTCTCCCTCCACATGCTCATCCCCTTATGTACCCTGCCCCTCCATGTTTTCATCATCATCATCATCAATAGCATGGATAGGTGTGTCTATATCATGAGTTACATATACATCAACAATCCTATGTAATTGCATTAGCTTTATTAGCCTAATTCAACTTTCATTTGAGTCATTACTTTCAATGAGTCCTTAAAGTTTACACTAAACTCTTTATAACATGCCTTATCAATTTCATCATACCCTAACTCTATTTCCATCTTATTTGTTTGTCTATAACTAACAAAGTCAACATCAACTTTGGTAAATGTAGTAATATCCATACCAATATATGTCAATTCAAAACAAACATAAGCATACACGCAAGTTTAAATGAAAAAAGTAATGTAATTATAAAAAAACAGTATGTTCATTATCATAAAATATTCAAAACTCCATTAATACACCATAGTTAATCCTTGTAAATTTCAATAGTACCATAAAACATGTAACTTATTTGATTAGCAATTGTAAGAGTTTTTCAAAGATTATCATAAAAATAATTCTATTACTCTATAAAGACTGATTTCCGTAAAGCATGTAAATTATTTGACTGGCAATTCGTGTAACTTGTTAAACTAATGAATTTGAGCTCAAGATAGGGAATGGTGAAGACATATGGTTATGGCTTGTTATCAAATATAAAGGCTATTTATTTGTATCAACAAGTAATCTCTGCATATAGACTCTCCCAATAAAAGATATTTATTTGTATCAATAAGTAATCAAGAGGAAGATAATTTGATCAAATAATTAATGAGATTTAGAGTTAAGAAACCTCCTTTAAAATACTTGTGCATCCCTATCACTGAATATAGACTCTCCCACTATAATTGCTTGTTATTATTTGAATTATTGAAAAAGATAATTGGGAATTAGAATAATAGAAATATGTAATTGCTAGAAAACAATAATTGATTTCTTGAATATTAAATAGTTTACACATTTATTGGTTTCCTTATTATGAATTTAATAACATCAATTGAAAGAATTTGTATGCATAAGGATAAAAATGATGTAACTAAGGCTAAGATAAAAAAAAGAGTGAACTTTGTATATTGAAAGCTAACGGAGGGCTAGATTTCCAATTTATAATATTGAAGAATAAGTGCTTGTTGTCAAGAGATTCTTGAAACTTTTTTAGACCTCGAGTCTTTGTAAGTTCATATATATTGGATCCACAAATGCAAGCTTACTGTCTTACTTAAGAGTGTCAACTATAATAAAAATAATAATTGAAATTGGCCTTTTGTTCATCCTAAGGGATTCTCATTTGTTAAAAACAATTGCCCATCAACTCTTTTAATTTAATTAGAAAAAATTTTGTTATATAGATGAGACATCAATCCCTTAAATTTAATGTTAGATCCTACTGAAAGATCCTTATAGGAGGTTAACATACTATTCATTGAAGAAATTTAGTCCAATTTGTCAATTGCTTACCAAAGATATATTTCACTTTATGACTAACTATTGAAATAAGGATTTAAACAATGGACTCAATTCTTTTCAATGGATCAAATGATGTTGTTTGTCTACTCCATAATCAAGTAACAAAATCACACAATAATCTCTTCAATTGATAATACTTCAAAATAGTTTGGGAGAACTCTCTTATCCCTTGTAATTCATTTTGTAATTTAAACTAATGGTTAAGTATTATGAAGTGGGCAGTTAAAATTAAGTTTAATAGAGAATGTAATGGATACAATCTGCATCCAGAATTTCTACAGCAAGTAAAATTGTAACAATATACATAGCTCTAATTAACTACAATCTTCCTTCAATTTCTCTGATTCCTCACTTCATAAAGGACTAAGAAACTTATAGGCATTGCTCTTGGTTGTTAGATATGTTGTAACTGATTAGGCTAGCTATAGAGAGAAGTATGCTAATAATGGAGTAGAAATTGTGTGGAGGCTCTAAAAGAGATTGTAAAGAAAAATTCATTGTTTATAGTGGGGAACGGTAGAAGAGTCTTGTCTCCATTAACTGTAATTCCTTGAGTGATTGGGAAGTGTGTCCAGAGCTAGGCACTATTGGTGATCTACTAGCTTCTTCATAGCTTGACATTAATGGTTTAGTTTTTTTTGAGAATTTAAAAAATTCATTAAAGAGAAGAAGTTTAGTATACAACTAAGGAGAGGGACTCCCCCTCGTTAGTTAAAACATTAATGGTTCAATTTTGGTTATTCAACAACATAGACATTCCAGGGATCATCCATGTCAACAATCGAAGGAGCTTCTCTTGGATAAAATATCTTGTTATAATCAGATGTCAAGAAGTTAACATTTCCACAATTTTATATTGTGTGGTGAATATGTAAGGCATTTAGATTGTTTTTTTAGAGTTTTATAATATGCCTCCTTGCTTCTGGTTTTAGTTTCCTATTGAGTATCAAGTGTACCATATATGTTTATTGCTTTTTCTCTTTAAGTTATAGAATGTTAGTTACAAAAGCTAGTTAATTAATTTTTTGGATCCTTGTCTAGGGGAAGGAGCATGTGCTGACCATAAAACATCCAAAATGCAACAACAAACATTATGGGACCATAATGAGGACCAGAAAGCATTCAAATAAATAATCGGGACCGCACCCAACAATAATCCTTAACGTTAATGTTTGTTTAACATTTAGTATATTGGTGGGTCCCACTCTTTACAGTAAGAGTGGGACCTTCAAACCATTATAACAATTATTATTTTATTCAAATAAGCTAAGAGTGGGACCCACTTATTTGAATAAAATAATAATTGTTAAGAGTGGGACCCGCTTATTTGAATAAAATAATAATTGTTATAACGATTTGAATTTTTCATTAGGGTTGGGTTATAATTTAACGTTTTAAAAATGTTATGGTTAGAATTATTAATGTCTACATTTTTGGGTCATACTTGTCGATTGATGCAAAACTTATGGTCAAAAGTGACCCTTTTCGCTGTAAGAGTGAGACCCGCTTATTTGAATAAAATAATAATTGTTATAACGATTAGATTTTTTCATTAGGGTTGGGTTATAATTTAACGTTTTAAAAATGTTATGGTTAGAATTATTAATGTCTAAATGTTTGGGTCATACTTGTCAATTGATGCAAAACTTATGGTCAAAAGTGACCCTTTTGGCTAATAATTAAGCATATTTTCCTGTGTGATATTGTCTAAGATTCTTTAACTTATATTCAAAGTCAAAGATATAAAGTTAAGGCTATTGTAAGTTTATACACGGGGTTCCTTTCAAAAGACTTATAAAATCAAGCGTTAGCGTGTTTTCTAATATTTGACATCCAACAATCAAAATAAGCAAAAAATGGGAAGAGAAAATATAATATTTTACACTACAAGGAAAGTAGGAATTAGTGATGAAAAATTACTGATGGAAATTGACGGGAAAATTTTCGTTTTGTGACGATAGTAATATCTGTCGATAAATATGAGGGAAATCATCTTGACAAAATTTACGACGGACTTTAGCGACAATATAACATGCCCATCGATAAAGAAGGTGAGATTTGTTGGCAGAATAAAAAAGTTTTGAGTTTATAAACGGAAGCTTTTCTATCGGTAAATTTTCAAGGTTAACGTTGTCGTCTGCTTTGGCTTTAGCATTTTAAATAAAACAAAAACAACATTGTTTGGTTTAACACCAAACGACATCATTTTAGTTTACATTCAACTCACCCGAAAGCCTCCTTCCCCTGCGTTTTCTTCTTCGATCGTGCGTCTCTCCCCTGCATTTTCTTGAGTAATTTTCTTCTCTTTCGTTTCTCTGTTGTGGACTCCTCTTTGGCTTGTCGATGTTTGTCTTCTCCGACCACTGTCATTGTGTCCCTTGGCGGAGGAATTCTTGCAACCTCTCACCTATATTTTTCGTATTTAGGATGAAAGTATGGGTATTTGATAACTTTCATTTATTTGAGTATTATTGGGCCCCGATTTGTATTAAGCATGTTTTATTTATTTTGAAGTTTAGATTAATAAGTCCTTTTAGTTAGAATAATTTGGGATTTTTTTAGTGTTTAAGTAATGACTATAAATTGAAGGAATTTAGTTAAATTAGAGTTTTTTTATAAGGTGGTAGACTTAAAACAATAAGTTGAATTGAAAGAGCCAATTAGGAAGTTGGTATATGGTTATAAGGCCTAAGGAAAATCAAGTGGGCTTTTAGCCCTTTGAAATAGCATTTAAATGAATAAGGAAGGAATTTAAATGGGGAATTGTCGTGAATCAAGAGGAAGCCCACGAAATGTTTAAGTTTTAAGAAGCTTAGGTTATTAGTTAAGTTAGAAAGGTTGTTTCCTAAGGCATTCCACCGAAACTCATCAAAGAAAGGAGAAAAGAGTGGTGACTTTCGGCCATGAGATAAGAAGAAGAAGAAGAAGAAGAAAAGAGTTGGGGTTTTGTTGATTTCTTGCTTGAGAAAAGTGATTCTAAGAGTTTCTTTAAGAAGAAAAGGAAGAGAAAGAGTTTACTCCTCCATTAGAAGCAAGAAGGAATTTTCGTGGGTTTCATCTTCAAGGTAAGGGTTTCGAAAATAGTTAGGGTTTTGTTTTTCCTTGCTTACAAAGGTGATTTTAAGAGTGCTTTAAGAAAGAATAAGGAAAGGAAGGGTTTCATCTTCCATTGAAGCAAAAATCTGATTTCGTGGGTTTCACATAGGTAAGGGGATTTTCGAAATTTGTTGGCTAGTTAGATAGGTTTTGATGCTAATGGTTTAGATAAGGTTTGGCTAAGGTTATAGGGAATAAATTTCATGTTTTCCCTTTCCTTAAAATTTCCAGCATTGTTATCTTTTGTTAATTCATGGTTTTGTTGTTAGGGTTTTGTCTTTCTTGCTTAATAATGGTGGTTTGAAGAGTGAATATGAAGGAAAGGGAAAGAAGAAGGGTTGTAAAAAAAATCAGATTGGTGTTGGTGTCTTTAAGGCATGAGATTTTCGAAAATTCTTGTATAAATTGATAGGGGTTTTGGTTGTTATGACTTAGGAAAGGTATAGGTAAAGTTAGATAGGTTTTAAGCCAAGTTTTCCATTCTTTA
>JANVCL010000007.1:14905583-14916998 GCA_026546855.1 Erythroxylum incrassatum
TATACGTATACATATACATACATATATATATATATGTATATGTATATATAGAAAGGATCTACATATAGAGTTACAAGTTCACAAATAAAGGAAAGATTCAAGAGTAAATATACACTTAATATTTTGCCCCTCTTTTAGAAACTCAAGATGGGAAAATAATGCCAACTTGAGTTTGTTAAGTAGTTCATTTTACCAAGTAAGCATTTGAGCTTTGGTGAATATGTCAACCATCTGGTAATTTTAGGATGATAGAAATCCAAGGAACCAAAATACAAGAAAATGGTTCCTTACTAGACATGATGATAAATAAGTTGATAATAATTCTCAATACATTTTATGTTCTCATGAAGCATGTTATATGAGCAATGATTAAAAAATTCAACTAGTTCAACAGGTTATATTATAAAAACTTTCAAACGTTAAAATTTTCAGCTCAATTTTTAACTTTTTAGTTTGGTTAACTTTAATAATTCTTGTTGTTTAAAACTGATTAATTTATTAATTAATCAGTCAATTTTTTAAAATTAATAAGTTCTTATAAAGCAAAATAAATCAATTAATGTTCATTTAATAATCTATTTTTTAATTAAATGTCAAATTCTTTGATATATAGGAACAATTTATTTCAATATTATTTCAAAATTTTAATTGTATTTAACCTTTAGTCATTTTATGAAGAGTCACTATAAGGAAAGTATAAATTGGCTATGGAAAATTACCTGCGGAAACAAAACTGTTGCAAATTACTGACAAAAAATCAACTTTTGTTGGTAACATTGACGAACAAGTTTTCGTTTAACGACGATAGTAATATCTGTCAATAAATATGGAGAGAAATCATTCCAGAAAAGGTTTAGACGGACTTTACCGATAGTATAAAATGTCCGTTGGTAAAGAAGGCGGAAATTGTTGGTAGAATAAAAAAGTTTTGAGTTTACCGATGGAAAATTTTTCACAGTAAATTTCATCGATAATTTTCAAGGTAAACATCATCGTCTTCTTCAGATTTAGCATTTTAAATAAAACAAAAAAGACATCATTCGGTTTAACACCAAACGACATCATTTTGGTTTACATTTAACTCACTCGAAAGCTCCTCCCCATATGTCTTCTTCTTCTGTCGTGAGTCTCTCCCTTGCATTTTCTGTTATGATTTTCTTCTCTCCAATTTCTTTGTCGTGGACTCCTCTTCTGCTAGTCGGTGTTTATCTTCTTTAGCCACTATCATTGTGCCCTTTGGTGGAGGTACTCTTGCAACCTTTCACCTCTGTTTTTTGCGTATGTTGGATGAAAGTTTGGGTATTTGATAACTTTCATTTATTTGTGTATAAATTGATTAGAAAACAATTTTAAGGTATAAATGTCAGTGATGGAAGAGACAAGACGTGATTTTATTTGTGATGATCGGATGAATTTCTAATGAATGTAACGTGTCTGATGAAATGCCTGCTATGTTGATTTTTATTGAATGGGAGTGTTCTGCGTAATTTAAATTTATAGAAATCTATTCATTTAAATGATGGGAGTGTTATAACTTTGGTACAAGTCTATATAATGAAAAAATGAATCATTCCTACATTGAAAAAATGATTTCAGTTCTTAAGGAAAGGAAATGCATAGAGTTGCTACCTATGTTTTTCTTAAAGAAAGGAAAGAGAAACCTAATTAAAGACAAGAAAGATAAAGTTATAACCAAAGAAAAAAATGAGATGATATCTATCATAAAACAGAAAAGGTATATTAGATGTCTTATCTTACCTATTTTAGCAATTGATCAAGCTTTAAAATGAAGTTTGTAAAGTTATTAGGGAAATTTGGGGCATAAAGTAAAAATAAATAAATGAAAAATGTAATAATAGAACAAATGATTTTGGTGCAGTGTAGGAATGAGCTATGAATAAAATCTCAAAGTCTTAGTAGCAAAAATTGTGAAACTAATCCCTTTGAAAAAATTAAACTTGAAGAAAATTTGATTAAACATAATTGTTGATGAACATTTCTGAAGGCTCATCATATGTTTAAGTCAAGTATTATTATGCAATTGGTTATTAGGTTTACTGCAATAAAGCAATTACAATTTTAAGTCAGATAAACAAATGTACATTTTAATTCTTAAATTATAAGTTAGCTTTAAACTCTTTATATCTGTTCTAAGTTAGGAAATAAGTATGGTCAAAACATAGGGAATTTTAAATTACCACCAATTAAAAACAATCCTCTAGGTATATGCAAAGAATGTACAACTTTTGACTGCAATAATGTCTATATTGGTTATATAATTTTATGTTCTTTTTGTCAATGATTACATAAAATTGGTGCGTGCAATTGAATTTACAATATCTAAATCACACAATTATTCATATTTTTATATTAAGCATCGAACAAGATGTATGTAGTTAAGAGCTAATATCTTGACATAGAATTGTAATGATAAACAACCATTTAATTTAACTTGTCATGTTGATCTTGTTGTATTTCAAGGTAGAATATGAGTTTATTGAAATGAATTATTAAATTGGAAAAAAGTTAGAATAAAATTTTAAAGGTGATGTAAGTGGTTAGGCATTAAATATTTTTTTCCCACTTTGAAGTGGCTGCTACTAGCATGAGTTTTTTTCTACGTAAAGTTATTCAAGAATTGGCTTTGTTTTAATGGGACTTGGATGCTTTTATCTTCATGTTTACATTACTTCTATTGGAGAAACATTAGTAACATAATCGTCTGTTGTCATTTTTAGCAAGTCAGGATTGATTTGGTCTAGCAATATTTTTAACATTACTCCCACTAAAAGTCTACATATTTCTATTTCAAAATAAACAATATTATTTTCTGATTTGCTTGCTTTAATATATTAAAAATATAATAAACTATTAAACAAATTTATTATATTATATACGAAATATTCTTTTTTGTAGGCCCTATATTATGTTGAAGAGCATCGCTCATCCTTCCTTGTAGTCCGGAGCTGCCTATCTATTCAGGTAAATTGTCCAAATCATGTCTACCATATGTATTGCTTGAATAATATGATTCTGATGCATTTAGGTTTTGCGTAAATAGAAAGGAGGTCTTGATTTTGTTTTGTTGATTAGAATATTCTTAAATAATTGATGAGTTTTTATGTTCTTCTTTAATAGTCTAATTATTTACTGTATGTGGAATGAGTTTGAGATCTTATGGATGATTTGAGGCATAACTAAGCTCCTAGGATAGCATATAGGTTAGAAACTCATGATGTAGCTCCTATGAGGCTTATCGGTGAAAATTTTCACGAGATTAAGAGTCAAAGCGAGAACTTACTTTCTTGATTCATAGGTGTAAACAATGTCATGTACCATAGTATTGAAATCAATTGTAGGTGATTAATTCAAACATAAATACTTTACCTTTAATTTGATTAATTCAAACTTAGTGTTAACACAAGAAATTCATAGGTTTAATATATAAGACAATTCTTTGCATAATAAACCCCTAAGATGGTATATAGGTTGGAAACCCGTGATGCAGCTCGTGTAAGGCTTATTGGTGAAAAATTTTACGAGCCTAAGAGTCTCAGCAAGAACTTGCTTTCCTGATTCATAGGTGTAAATAGTGACATGTACCATAGTATTGAAATCAATTGTAGGTAATTAATTCAAACATAAATACTTCAGTTTCAATTTTATTAATTCAAGCTTAGTATTAACACAAAAAATTAATAGGTTTAATAAATAAGACAGTTCTTTGAATAATAAACCCCTAGGACGGTATATAGGTTGGAAACCCGTGATGTAGCTCCCCTGAGGCTTATTGGTAAAAAATTTCACGAGTTTAGGACTCATAATGAGAACTTGCTTGCTTCATTCACATGTGTAAACAATGTCACGTACCATAGTATTGGAATCAATTATAAGTGATTAATTCAAACATGACTACTTCAACTTTAATTTGATTAATTCAAATTTAATATTAACACAAGAAATTCATAGGTTTAATAAACAAGATAGTTCTTTGCATAATAAACCCCTAGGATGATGTATAGGTTGGAAACCTATGATGCAACTCCTGTGAGGCTTATCAGTGAAAAATTTCATAAGCCTAGAAGTCACAGTGAGAACTTGCTTTCTTGATTCACAGGTGTAAACAATGCCATGTACAATACTATTGAAATAAATTATAGGTGATTAATTTGATTGATTAATACTTAGGGGATGTTGTGTAAAGTTTATATGTTTTGTAAACTTTGGGGATATGAAGGGTACTAACTATGAAATCACTTTTTAAAATGAATTTTTTTGTAGAAATGAGTAATGTTGATAGATCTTGGATGTACAGACAATTAACACTTGATGATTTCATTAATCCTGAGTTTGTTGAGGGAGTTGAAGCTTTTATTTAGTATGCATGTTCTTAACCTACATATATGGATGGTCTAAAGATCAGTTGTCTATGTAAAAAGTGAAAACATATTTGTATCTTTCCTATTAATGAAGTGAATGGCCATTTATTGAGAAAAAGGATTGTTCCAAATTATTTTGAGTGGACAAGACATGGGGTAATGAAGTAAACTCGTCAGTAAATGTGGATGAATTTGAAAGAGGATTGGATTTAGAACAAATAATGTAGCTATAATTGAAAATTCTTACATGCAAATGGTTTATGATGCAGTCGGTTATACCTTTAAGGAAAATATAGAAAATTTTGAAGAAGAACCAAACCTACATGCGAAACAAGTTTTTGAATTACTACACTTAGCTGACCAAGAATTATGGCCAAATTGTGAGACAATGGCTCAATTGTCTTCAATTGCTCAAACAATGAACATAAACTTTGAAGGGCAAGTACATTTTGTTCACATTATTTTGAGCCACATGTTCACACAAGAGAAGGAAAAGTTCCTTGCAATGACGATAAGGGAGACACAAGTGATGTTGATGGTAACTTATCTATCTTTACATATCCTGGATGAACATATGGACGTTTAACAAGAAAAATGTTCACAGAGGAAAAAATAAAGGCTACCTATAGTTAAATTTTATTGAACTATCAAAAGGTTCAACCTTTTATGTAGTAAGTTGAAATTGATTATTTGAGTTTTGAAATTTAGTGTTAGTCATAACTGAAATACATAATAATATTTTTCGATTATACGAGGAATGGTTATGCGAGCTAATGCCCGTGAAAACACAGGATGATATCAATAAAGAAGTTGGAAGACACTTACCTCGATGGTTTAAGAAATATGTAAATTTTCATTTACAATTATTGAAATGATTGAATTATGAGATTAAAGTGTTCAAATGACATTATATTATTAATATGATAATTTCTTTTATGTAGGCCTTAGAAAATCCAATAGAGAACAAGTTCATATGTGATCTTACAAAAGGGCCTTTGCGAACTATTAAATCGTATCTGGTATATTTCGTTAATGGATACAAATATTATACAGAATATCATGGTCATAGTATGGCAACAGTAAATAATGGAGTTTACATATAGAGAGAATTGATGGATTACTATGGTAAAATTATTTAGATACTTGAAATTGAATACCTTGCATTGCTAATAAAGCAGAGTGTGATATTTAAATGTGACTGGTTTGATCCAACTCCTAATGTTGGTGCAAAAGTGCATAGTCGATACAATCTAGTTGAAGTCAACCAACGAAGAAGATTTAGACAATTTGACCATTTCGTGTTGGCAATGCAATTCATCTAGGTGTATTGTATCCCTTTTCCTAGCTTACGATGAGATAAGTTAGATTGGTTGGTCATTTGCAAAGTTAAACCTATAGGTGTTTTTGAATTACATGGAAAAGGGGAACAAAGAATTTCAGGAAGATGCTTATGAAATAAAAAGATCTGTTACATATGGAGAGAATGAACCTTTGAATAATCCAAATAATAAATAATGTTGTGATTTCATCTGAAGAGGATGTGGAGGATGAGAGGTCAAAAGAGGAGCCTGAGTTTGATTCTAATTCTTCAAAAAAAGAAGATGATGATGATTTTGATTTACAATTAAATGTTGATAGTGATTAATTTGTATTTGTAATAGAGTATTATATTTAATAAATCAATTATTAAATCAACAATATATGGTTCTATATTGAATTGAAATTGTTATATTTTTGGATTATTCAATAAAATATGAATTTCAGGTTGAAATATGCCACCAAAGAGAAAACAGGATATGATGCGATCAAGGTTCAGATCACGACTGGAGCCAGTTATTATCCAGTGAAGCATCACATTCTACAACTGCAACTGAATCAAATGTTATACCTCTAACTACTACACTTGCAGATGAGGCATCACCTTCTGTACCTGCTAATATACCATCCACCACCCCTATACTGACAATGATATCAGAGGTAAACGATACAGATGAAGGAGGCGACCTCCAACCTAAAGCTGAGGGAGTTGATAGAAGAACTTACATCACAATTGTCAACAATCTATAAGTGAAAATACATGAAACATCATATGTTTATAATTAAGTTATAGGTTTAAATTTAAAAATGATATAAAATTAATTGTTTTAATATTAGGTTGGTTCCGTCTGGACCGTGCTCAAGAAACATGATATCCAAATTCAAGGAAAAGATTGATCTTGAGAGTTATATCTCTCAAGCTATAAAAGACTTTTATTATCAGGAGTTTAAGGTACAAAAAAATATATTTTTGTATTTTTAATTAAATTTTATACATTAATTAGATAAATAATGTATATAAGTGCTTATCGTATGTTTTTTCTTTTTTCTGAAAGAATTTTTTTAGATTCTGAATTTGACACGGTCATTTATAAAGTATGGGAGAGATGAGCACGTACACATTATCAAGACTTTGTTGGTGCGATACACAATACTGGTGTATGACCACCTTATATTTATAAACAAATATAGAGTCATTGCCATCAGTATTGGATATTACCCAAGACAATGTACATTTCAAAGTGTAATGCTATCAACAGACGTAGAGGGTCGGGGGAAAGAGTCTTCCCATATATACTGTAGGATTTATTATTCACAACAAGCATATAGAGAGACTTGTAAGTATCTACACTTTACACTTATATTTTGATTTTTTACATTGGTGTATTTCAATTTAATTTGATGTGTAAATTTTGGAATGAAAATATGTGTATTATAAAGAGTGATAATGTTAAAAATTTCTGGTGTCATATATGGCTGTATTATTAAGTTACTTTCTTTGTTTAAAAAGGGATTAATATTATAAAAATAGAGGAAATTCTAGCGAAATCTTTGTAAATTGTAATTCACTTATAACATTTTATTTTGATTAAGGAAAAGTCTATAGGCACGAAGTCTACACCCTGTCAGCTATTTTTGCACACTCACACTAAAAAGCATGACGGTGTGACCTTCGTCAACACCTGATGTCGATGTCTAAATGTATATGAAATTTATGTTTTAATATTAATGCTTAATAATTATCACTTATTAACATAAACATTGCCTTCTGATATGACCAAATACAAGAAATCATTCAACGACATTTTTAGCAGTTTAAAGATATTGATGAGATTCAAACATATCTTCATGCAATGGGTAGTAGAGACCATCATGGAAGGATATTCGACTTAGGATCATTTGCTAAAACATGCTATCCACAATCCTCTACATCAAGTACAATAGCATCTAGTAGGCGGCTTGTACTCATTGAAGTCTATAAGCTTCAGAGCACAGTATAAGCACTAACAACTTAGTTGCAACAGTCGATGGAGTATATAGCCCAATTCCGTAATGAGGTGGATAAATTAAAGGGGAATGACAATACCTCATTGCAAAATTCAGAACATCTGCATCCACTAAATGAATAATGTAGTTATAATCACCAAATGAATAGTTATTAAATACTTATTGTTGTACAATTAAGATAATTTTTTATTATCAATTAAGATAATTTTTACTTTATATCATCAATCACTTTCTGTTTTAACAATTAAATGTAGAAATAAATCAAAATATTATCAACAGATAACTAATAACTATATAAACTATGCATCAATAATAAGATTATCAAACAAAATTAAATGCAGGGAAAAAATAAAAAAAAACATTATTATTCTATTTATCGATGGAAAACCAAAACTCGTAAGTAAAATGTTATCAATTTACCAACAGACATCTAATCTCCGTTGGTGTAGTTAGCTCCGAATTTACTGACAGATATGCCAAATCCATCGATAAATATACCGATGGACAAATCCTTGTCCATCTGTCGCTAAATTTATTGATCGAAACAAACTTTCCATTGGAAAATTTACTAATAGTACAAAATTACTATTGCTAAATTTAACGATGGAACATAAAATATTCATCAATAAATTAGCGATTCTTCAATGACTTGCTCCATAGGTAAATTCCATTGCAAAATTAGCTTACCAACAGAAAATCTAAACTTTTCGTCAGTAATGTCCATCACTAAACACTATTTTTCTTGCAGTAACTTAATACTTGTTGAACCTTTTAAATCGTAAATCTCTTGTCTTACCGATTTAACTTTCAATTCGATTTTTGAGTTATAAGCGATTTAAGTGGTAGTATAGCTATCACAATAGATGATAGTAGGTAATGAAAGTTTAATTCTGATATCTTGTAATAGCCAATATGATCACATGAGTTTAGAAGTAATGTCAACAAGGGATCGATATTTAGCTTTAATACTATTAACACATTACAATTGTTTGTTTCTTATTTTTCCATATGACGTGAAGAAAGAAATAAAATCTAATTGTAGAATGTCAATCAGTTAGATCTTTAGCTCAATTAAAATTAGAGTATGTGGTGGAACTTTAAAATGGAGGATGATCAACGTTAGATACCATAAAATAAGGTGCCTTTAACATAACATATAATATGAAGAATTGCAAAATAGTGAGTGGTTCATGAAGTTGTCATAACTTGATTTACAATATGAATGGCATAGGCTATAATAGGACGGGTAATTATAAGTTGTTTTAAACAAACCCATTAATTACCAATATGTTATAGGATCATTTAGAGGTTTTTCATTTATTAGTTAATATGATCATCACTGTCAATAAAAGTGGAACTAGTTTTACCATCTTTTATATCTTCATAAGATATAAGATCAATAACATACTTCATTCGAAAGAGTCAGCAAACTAAATCATTATAAAGATTTATAATCTAAGGAAACATATTAGATGCCTTAAATATTTCATCTTAAAGTGTAAGAAGAGATATTTTTACAATTCTATAATGCCACCCAAATGATTGCAAGTAATGATTATATAATCCACATAGAGTAATATCAGTAGAAAACCTCTATCCGTGCATCGAACAAACAAAACATTTTCATATGAACTATAAATAAATCTAAGATAATGAATATAAGAGCTAAATTTGGCAAACCAAGCTTAAAGGCTTTTTTGAGGTTGTCTTTTAAAGATGATTGACAACGTTAAGAGGATGATCACATCCTAGAGGTGGCCATATATGCATTTATTTAGAGAGGTCACCATTAAGAAATCTATTTTTAACATCCATTTGAATAATTATCATTTTTAATGGCAATTGCAGCTATGAAACTACGAATTAAAAGGAGGTGAGCCATATAACAAACATCTCATTGAAGTTAATAATATACTCTTGAGTGAATCTGTTGACAACAAATTGAGCATTATAACATTTTGCAATGCCAGTTGCCTTATTCTTAATATTATAAATCCATTTACAACCAACTAAAGTCTTATCAAGAAGCATTCGGACTAGATCCCAAGTTTGAGTTTTCTCTAAGGCTTGCTATTCTTCTTTCATGACTTATCAGCACGGAGGATTAGCACCGGCTTCTCTATAGCTTTTAGGTCATAGAAGGAAGTGATGTTTGAGTTAACAACATGATATTTAAGTTGGAAAATACTTACAACATAAAGTTTTAAATAAAAGGGAGTTTAGTGGTTATGATAGGTCGTGATGATTGAGATGGTTTAGTGAAGCCTTTGCTTATTAGAACCTGTAATTAAGAGAGACTTAAATATGATTGGTGAGTCAACATAATGAAATCGATGGAGGGAACAGTACATAAAGAAGTGGAGGGAAGAGTCTTAAAAACAAAACAAAGATGAGAACATTTTATACCCAATTTCTTGTTTTAAGTGATGTAACTTCCCTATTTACTAAAATTGATGATCACCATTAAAAATGGAATATAATTTGGTAGACATATCCAAAACATCATTCATAATTTTGAAATGAATAAATTGTCATCTGATTGTTGGCTCCCTTATGATGCAGAACTATGTTAGAATTTAGTGACTTTTGCAATTCTATTCTTTTATTCATTCGTCAAAGTCTTCACGATTTTCTCATTGCTTCTAAAAAGGGTCAATAAATGATATAAGAAAACTATCCAATAAATAATATGATGGAACAGATGGTGCAATTGACATTTTAGGAAGCACAAATTGACGGGAACCTGTGCCTATCACTGACATGAAGCACAAACTGATGGGAACCTGTGCCTATCACTGACATGAAGCAAACTAACATGAAACTTGGTGACTGGAACTTGATGTTCGATCTCTCCCAAAATTCAAACTTTGAAATGCAATATTGGAAATCAAGAAGAAACGTAGTTTTTTTCTCTCATAGTTTATTTCTCCCAAACTTACAAACTAATATTTGATTGCCAAAAGTATTACGTCAATTCATTCCAAACTTCACACTTCGAAATTTGCTGACTAGAAATCAAGAAGACATCAAAAGAGACACGTCAAGTAGTGTGAAAACTTAGAGCCAGAGCTTTGCTTCCCACAAGGGACCTACCCAGCTCGAGCGGAGATTAGTCTGAGAGTGGATGGCTTAAAGGTGCCTTCCCATAGTTAGGACCCTCCTAGGACACCTCGTGGGAAACCAAAAAAAATTGGATTGGGAAACACGTCTAAGCCAAAGTCGTTGCCCATAAGGGAGACACGTTTGATAGTGAGAGGGACTGTACTAGTGGTGGCTAGTGACTAAGAAAGGTTACGTTGAAGATTACAATCACTACTTAACCAACGAAAAATAAGAGTTGACAATAGCTTATTATGAACCCTGAGAATGAGCGCAAAAGAGCTTTGATCAAAGGAACAAATATCGTTTCGTACCGGTCGATATACTGGTAAAAAGACAATATTCATTCCTTTAGTATTGGCTAGTATGGACAATATTGGAAGGTACTAGCTGATACCATAAAATCTAGAAAACTTGAGGACAGATTTGTAATTTTTAAAAAATTTTCCTTAAAGATGCTAAACCTAAACCAAAGCCCCTTAACTCCCCCACCTTTGCACTGTCTCAGTCTCTCTCGAACCTTCTCCTCTTTGCTTTTGTTTTCTCTCTCTCTCTCTCTAACCGACTTTGTCATCATTGTTGTCCCCCCCCCCGCCCCCAGGTCTCTGTCTTC
>JANVCL010000007.1:14932916-14948150 GCA_026546855.1 Erythroxylum incrassatum
CCTAAAGCTAATATCGATAGGATATTGAAAACTTTAAAGACATAATTCAATGAATTAAACAAAACAATTAGAAACTAAATTGATAAAGACAAACCGATAGGATAAGTGCATCATTAACATTGCATCTAATGTATGCCCAATAACAACATCACAAAAGCGATTTATAATAATTGGTCTCACGATAGGCGAGCTTATAATTACACAAAATAAATGACAATAGTCTAACAACATTCCCCAAGATTGTTCCCATAAGTTCAATTAGCACCATAATTACAAAATTAACCATAGAAATCATATAATATAACATTATATGCATAAACGACATCAAAAATTATTTTAGTGCATAACTATATAACACTGAGAGTACATAAGCCTCCACAAGCCCATATAATACTAGGAATAGGTACAAAAATTTTCAAGGAAAAATTCAGAGAGTACAATATACTTTTACTAATTTTAAAATTCGGGAAAAATAAAAATAAAAATTCTAGCTTTTCAAAAATTTCAAAAAAAAACCATAAAATAGTACTGAGCAAGTGGAGCAAGTAGGAAAACATTTGAGGAAAATGGCTCCAGGAGGAGACCGCACGCGCCTACGCACCACTCGTGCGCGTGGGCGAGGGTCAGTCGGGTCGGGCTTCATCTTCCTCGCCCGGCTGACTGGTATCTGGGTCACCCGATCTAGTTCGCGACTCGGTTTGAAAAAGTCCATAACTCCTTCATTTTTTATTCGTTTTCAATGAAATTTGTGTCAATAGATTCAAAATTTAAATATCTATCAAACCCCTCAATAAATTTTACGAAAAAGGCTACTTAAAGTGTTCGGAAAAAATCAACATATACGGTTTTGTTTTTCAAGAAAAGAAAATGGTTTTCATAGCTTGATTTTGAGTTTTGGGATTTGAAGGAACAAACATAAAAGTCAATACCAAACCGAAACAGATAAACACTAAAAAAATCGATTTCAGAAGAAAAAAACACAATTACCAAAAAGAAAAACCCCAAATTCCATAAAATAATATAACGAAAGTTACACAAAAATTACACAACAATCAGCAGTCACAATTAGGGTTAATTGGCTCTGATACCAATTAAAAGAAATTGCAACACGAAATTACAGATTAATTGCATAATTAATCAACACAAGTAATTAACCCTATAATTGCAACATACTATATTCAATAATTAAAAGGATAAATACCTGAAAATTGGGGAAACATTGAATCCATTGTAATATTCTATGAACCGGAGCGACAGAGACGCAGAGGATTGACTACTGCTATTCCGAACCTTAATTAGCAAAAGCACACGTACAGTTTTCAATGGGGTAACTGTATATAAAGGTTGGCTAGCAGTAAGGCCTCCTGTGCTTTATAATATATGGGCCAAGCCTGCCCATCATAGCAGGTCCATGAACACAGGCCCAATGACACATTAAAGAGAGAATTACCATTGACATCTAATTAATCAGGGTTTGTACAAAATATTTTTATTATGCTAGTCCACAATTATGATAAAATTTTATTAGTACACGGTTTCTTCTTTTACAACAAAGAGACAGTTTAACTAACTATTAACGAGTTTCAAGTTTGACTTAATTTTTATTACCTACATTTACAAGTTTGCCACCATTTTGATTCCACATATTAGGGTCTCATACTAAATTATTGTTGGAGGTTTTAAACTTGCAATTTTACAATACTTATTGATTTCATATAAACCTTGAATTACTATACCAACTTCGCTCTCATCTTCACGTGATAACTCTTCGAAATTTATTGTCTAAATGGGTGACGATTTACAGACATGTTTGTTTGAATTTGAAATGTTAGCATAGATGTTGCATTCAACCGTGATAATAGATGTTATTTTCTTAATGGTCACAGGGTGAACTAACCTCAAATATATTTTATATTGACTAATTCACCATTCTTCTTATGTTTTTAGTTTTTGTAAGATTTATCTTATTGGTGGATATGATACAAAAAAATGGGATGAGCTTAGAAGTATGGCCTTAATTTTCTTCTTGTGTGACAATATATGATTTCTGAACTTTGCAAGAACTTGCTTATATAATAAATAATCCTTTATAGCTCTTCTTCTTAAACTAGCACTGAATTAAGTGCCTTTAGAGTGACAAAGATGTATAAGTACAAATTTTTAGTAGTGATTAGTTAAGAAAGGGGGATTTTGTAAATAGTCATTCAAATCATTAAATGCCTACAGATATTTGTTGCTCCATTTAAACTTTAGGTTTTGCCTTAGTATTTTAAAGATTGGGAGATACCTTTCAAT
This sequence comes from Erythroxylum incrassatum, assembly GCA_026546855.1. NCBI lineage: Eukaryota > Viridiplantae > Streptophyta > Magnoliopsida > Malpighiales > Erythroxylaceae > Erythroxylum > Erythroxylum incrassatum. The sequence continues at coordinate 14,935,212 of JANVCL010000007.1, forward strand.
TGAATAAAAAAGAAAATGAGAAAAGTTTGTTATTTAACTTGTGAGGCTTTGTGCTTCCCTTAAGGTTTGTGATAGTTTCATGTTGACAATTGCTTTGATCTTCTAGGGTTTGATTTGAATGACCTTTTGGCTTACTATAAATCATAAGAACTTTTTGGTTGAAGTTCTAAACATACACTTATCAACATTTTCCTTCATGTCATACTTTTTTACTGTTTCGAAGCATTCTTATAGGTGTACTAAGTGATATTGGCCCGCTTTCTTTTTAATGATCCTATTGTCTACATGGACCTTTATATTTCAAATGATCTACTTATAAAACATAAAATTGGTTAGCCTTTGATAGGTTGCCCCTCCTTTTTTTGAATTTAAATGGCATCACCATGTAACAATATTTTGTTTATATATAATCACTTTCAATTTTCTTGTTTATGTTTATACATTTGAATATAGTTATAACTATATGTATATATATATATATATATATGAAACTCAACTACTTGTGCCCTATTGTGGAATCTACAAGCATGTCTATATTTTTTTAGCATGTGATTATCCTTTGAATAAACTCTGCTTAAATATGGAAAATCTAAGCATGCACATCATTTTCCATTAGAATTTTTAACCATTACTAGAATGGCAAGCCATTATGGATACACCACAACCCACATAAAGCCTTTACTTAAAAGTTTATCCACCTTTTTCTTGTACTACCCATTGTTGTTCCTTTGTGTAGATTCTTTTTCTTAGTGGGTTTTGCAAAAGGTCTGATGTTCAACCTATGGGTTTGGCAATAGTAAATAATGTAGTTACTAGTATTTACTATTGCAACTATCCCCTAAAAATGGTGCAAAAAACTTTATGGTGGTTTCTTTTTTATATATATAACTACATTATTCTAATTTAATACTAAAGCAAGATACCTATCATTCTTTACTAATAAAATGGTATCAAAGGTCGATCCATAAGGAATGAATATAAATACTCAATCTAATCTTCTTATTGATATATAATAAATAATAAATGCAATTTGATAAATTAAATTAAAGTAAACTAAAATTTTAGCCACTTATATCACTGCTAGAACACTCATACAATAGTCAAAAAGTAAATCAATATGAATAAATATCCAAATCATAGTTCCACCTAATTTCATATTGCATCCTTAATTCAATCATACAAATTTTATTGTTCAGACCATAAATGTCTTCTAATGTAATGATTTGTCATCTATCAATGCGCAAGCATTTGTCCCTTTATTGATTAACTGATATATCTATTTGATTAATTACTAAGTTCTTTGAAACATCACAAAAGTTTACCCTAATAATTGAAGATTGTAGGTCTATATCTATATCTCTGTTATATATCCTTAAATATGTGTTCCTACGTCAATCTACATATAGGTTCTTTCAATTATATCAATATATAGATTTGAATTAGATTTAAGTTATTGCTTATATAAGATCAACAATAAGATTAACACATATAAATCTCAAACATAGAAACATTTATTGGAAATTTGAATCAAAGTATATGAAAACATTAGTTAAAAGGAAAGAATAACTCATTCTAAGGCATTATCTGATACCAATCTTAATCCTTTATTGATATTCACTTTTCTAGAATGATTTTGATCTCTCTCTCTCTCTACACAAACACACGCTCACATATTAAATATGAATTTTGGATGTTTTCTAGGCTCTCCTTTGGTAGGCAACTGTTAACCCTAATGAAAACTAAAGAATAAAATAAAAGAAAGTGAAAATATCCTCTCTCTTTTTAGTGTGTTGACTGCTTTTTAAATATTTTGTCAACCATAAATACATTATGGGACATGACTGTATATCCTTTTGCTTCTTTTCAAAGAGGGGTAGGTGCTATAACTTCACCATATCCTAGGTTGGGAATTTTACTGTAGTTTTTATAAAGATGGACATAGATTCTGACATGTCCGTAAATTGGATCGTATATCTTATTATAGCTTTTCTTTAGAAGTATACATGTCGAGATACGATTAAGTCACATATCTTTAAAAAAAATTCTCTCCACTACTTAACCTCCTTTTAGCCTATATCTTCATCTCTAGATTGTCTCAAAGGAACAAGCTAACACACGATTATGTGTCAAATTATATTCAACCAAAATTAGTGTTTTTTTAATTTTTTTACTAGTAAACTCCTCTATTTCAACTATGTTATTCCTCAAGTAACTCTTCCATAATTACCTAAAACAAGACATAAACCAATTAAAATAAAGTAGTTTAGATGGAAAACCTAACAAAATATTGTAGAAAATATATGCATAGTTCATACATATCAAATACCCTCCCATTTATAAATATGATTGTCTTTAAGCAAATCATTCTTGGTCACTCTCAATTTAAACAAAATTCAATTATAAGAAAGTTTAATTTCATCACGGTAATCCAAAGTGCTCATTATCTACCTAACTATATCATTTGTCAACTAATTAAGTCTTTAAATACTTATGCTAACTTGTAATAGTTCATCTTAATTAAAAAATTCTTAAAGAATAAACTTAATTCAAATAATTTAACCCTATATAAAACGAACATAAATGAGTAAAAAGCTTCAACTTAAAAGCAATTATCAAACTATATCATAAATAAACTAAAAAAATATTCTTGAAATTTTTATAGAGCTGAGAGGTTTGTTTGCAATATCATTTCAATCGTTTGATGAGAAGCTAAATACCTTATCATGAATACTCCTGATTACTTAGTCAAGTCTTAGTCAAGTCATAATTTCAAATGGTTGATAATGCTAGTACTCTTAATTTTGACCTTTTACTTAGATCACAATCAAGGAACTAAATTTATATATGCTCACTTTATTCGCACTTTTTTGTTTTTTTAAAATATATAGGTTACAAAGCCACTTAATAAACTCAATTTTAACACAAATTATGTTAAAAGCATACATAAAACCTCTTTATTCAAATCAAGCATCAATCTAAATCTTATTAAATCAAGTTGACATTAAACTACGCATCAATAATCATATAGATTGACCTAATATATTTGAATCATAACAAAGTCTATATTCTAATGAGTCCTCTTAATCACCTTTCTTTCATTTTTTTCTTGTAATTTCTACTTACTAAACCAACTACAACTGGATCACTTTACTTAAAAGTAGTTTATCCTTATTCATTCAATTAAGGATCAAATAATCCCTCTCCACACTGAATCATACATTATCCTTAACAGATGTATAACAAACAAAACATAAGTAATAATATGTAAAAGAGTGGGAAAAAAGTTAAGAAAATTTAAGATAAAAAATATCTAAGCCTCTTTAATGTTAATTGATATATTTAATTCCATGTGACTCATCTGAAATAGAAACATGCATACAAAAATAAAATGAATAAATAAAAATATATGAAAAGAAACAATCATCAAAAAGAAAAATAATGAAATAAACAAAAGAAACAAAAAAAAATGCAAAAGGATTGGATTATCTCTTAAAAAAGCTCCTCTTTAGAGTTGTTTTTATTGGACTCTATTATTAAGGAGGTGACAAAGGACTTGAATCCCTCTTCCTCTATAATTTTATAGGCTTTGTGTAAAGATTTTCTTCTTTTATGATTGGAATTTTCTTTTATTTATGCCTTTTTATGCTCTTATGACACTCAACTAGAATACCTAATGATATCTTACAAAGAATCACATATTTCAGTATCTACTACATCCATAAGATAGCAAGAATCATCATAAAAAGGTCATTTTTTCTCATTTATGATATTAAAGATGGTTTTTTATCCTTCTTTCCTTACTATTCAATAATAGCCTCATCTCTTTTAGCTCCTTTTTGTTCTTAATTGATTTCTTGTCACTCTTCAGAGTGATTATTGCTTACCCCTAAAAATTTACCTTTTGTCTCACTTAGTAAGGATCCTTGTCCTCTAAATGTTGATGGGATTGACAATATACTTCAACTGAAATTTTAAGCTATTGTTTAAAGTTGTCAATTGATCAACCTTTGATTTTAGTCTTTGAAATCTCTTAGCAGTCACATGTTTTGAATGACTAACTCCCAAGATGGTTTGGCTTTTTACTGAAGGGGTGTCTTGCCTAGAATTTAAATGGTTTACTTGGTTAATAGCTCCATTCAAAGTTCTAATGATTTCTTCACCTTAGATCATCATAGTTATTATAAGGGTTGTTCTAAGGTTACTAAAAGTTCCCCCAGTAATAAACTTGTTAAATTCCATCAAATTAATTTCCAACTTGATAATAATCTCTTCTATATTCTCCTCTACTCAAGTAATACCATAATGTTTCTATTAGTAGTTCTATTCCACTCAGGTTATCCATTTTCCTTATGAAAGCCTCTAATTAAACGATCAAAGTAGTGGTAGCTGTTTATATTGTGTATACATATCAGGTTTATTGTCCTTCCCTTTTCTAGTTGCCACAATAATCATTTGTTGTCATCTATTAATCAACTCCAAAGTTTTAGATTTTTGTAACGCATGGTTCTCTTAACTTACATCAACTATATACTTTATTGCATAGTTTAGACCATTGTATCATATCTAAAATTACAACCAAGACCAAGTAGGTAAGCTTATAGAAAAATCTACTCAACATTTCCTTATATCTCTCCTAAGTCTTTTTAAGTGGTTTACTATCATGTTATAAATATGATGAGATATTATTTATTAGCCATATATAGTCCCACATGACTATGTGCTTACCCTTTATAGGTTAGCTAAACTTGTAATTGTATAGTCCCACATGACTCTGTGCTTACCCTTTATAGGTTAGCTAAACTTGTAATTAACACAACATCAAGCATATAAACAAATAGACATATTTAAAATAAAATGAAAATATATAAAAAGAAAACGACTAAAATAATAGTTCTCAAATATCTTCAATATCATAATTATTCCTTGACAATGGTGCCAAAAAACTTTATGATGGTTTTTTTATATAATCCTACTATTCTAATATAAGACTAAAACAAGTGGACTTATCATTATGTACTAGTAAAGATGGTATTAGGGTTTGACCTTATGAGGGATGGATATAAGTATTTGAGTCTTATCTTTAGACTTTTATCTAATCAATAATAAATAGAGTTTTGATTAAGTGAATTCAAAAAATAAAATACCAACTACTTATATCACAATTAGAAAATTCCCATAATGATCAAAGAAAAATTAATTTGAATAAATATCCATATTAGAGTTCTCCTTAATTTTATCTTACATCCTTGATTCAACTATATAAATTATATCATTTGAACCAACAAGGTTCCTTGTTGTAATGATATGTCATCTATCAATGTAGAACCTCCTATCCCTACATTGATTAACTAATATATTTATCTAATAAATATTCTTACAATTAACTACGTTCTTTAAAGCCTAAAAAAGTAACCCTAATACTATGAGGATCACTCACTCACTCACACACACACACATACACATTTAGACCCCCAATTCAATCCTTAACATATAAATATCAAACATAGATTTTTTTAAAAATGAAGAATAAAAGAATACATTAGGATTCCATCTAATTTAGATATAAAAAATTAATAGCATATAATCATCCTTAGAATAACTAAAACAATAGTTAAAATGTAAGAACTCATGCTAAGGTATCCTTTGAAAATATTTTGATCCTCTAATGATAATCACTTCCTTGTAATTGCTTTTGATTTCTTTCTTTTAAAAACAACTATTGGTTGTGCATCTTATTACAAATTTTGTTGAGATAGAATGATAAGTGTTAGTTACATTATGTTTTTAACATGATTTTCAAAATATTTTACTTGTTTTTGGATGATTTCTATAGGATTTGGTACTTAATTTACCTTGTATTTCATTTTCATTCCTTGTTTTGGCTCTCCAATAAATACCAAATGAATTAGTGAAATTTACCAAATTGAGAAGTTTTATAGTGATCCTGAATAAACATAGTTTAAACATAGACATATGTTTAGTACACGGAACAAACATAAACCCGTGTCCTACCCCGTTTAGCTTATTGGACCATTTTGCTTTTTAGGACAATTTGCCGCGTGAAGAATGTAAATTGAATAACGATTTATAGTCCATAGTATAGCCCAAATATAGTCTTGTTTTCATGCTTTTAAAACCCATATTTCTTAGACAAACCCTTAGATGCAGGACAAATAAGCTACTAAGCCACTATGAGCTAAACATGGAACCATGATTTAAACCAATATTAGTATTGATTTAGTTCTAGAGATAGTTGCTAAGTAATACAACACTAATAATGTCCTGTATTAGACCCATATTAGAAGTATATTTTACAAAAATTCTAGGGTTTTGTATTATAAAAGGATAAAGAGGGCTATAAATAAAGGGAGAGAAATAAGGAGCAAAATTAGAACATCCTGGGATAAGGTAGGAGGAACTTTAGAAAAGAAGGAGATTACATCGAGATTCAATCAAAAACATCAAGATTTTAAGATCTATAAGAATAAGTTCTTGTATTTTGTTTCTTTCTTATTTATTAATCATTTATATTATTCTAGTATGAACAAAATCCTAGTTCGAATTAGGGATGTAACTTAAGTAAGATATTTCAATTATTAATGCATGACTAGTTATTGCTTTGTTTGAATTTATTCTCTTTGATCTTAATTATTGTTTTTATATCTAGCCATTATAGAGTCAATCTTAGTGATTATATGAAGGGATAAAAGGATAAGTGTAATCCCTAAACTAGGAGGATAAACTCTCTAAATCTATAGATGGAGATATCTAGATTACAATGATAAATAATAAATTAAGTATTCCTAATGAATTTGATTAGGTTAATTGTGCGTTGAAAGGTGTTAGTTACTTAATAAGATATATGTATGTACCTTTAAAGATGACTTACATATCTTATGTTAATTATTATTTCAACTTAATAAATAATCTTGTTTGATAATTTAAATTCCTCATAAATGAATCTCAAAACCCTAGTGTTTTATTATATTGATTTCTTTCTTTTTTGAAAAATTAAAATTAATTAATTATAAAATAAGGCTACAAAGTTGAGAGAGTCATAACACTCTTCTATCAACCAAATAACGACAATGTTCAACACCTAATAGCCAAGCACAGATAAACAAAACGAAAGCGTTCCAAAGTAAAAATCTAAAGCTCCACCGTTGAGTAAAAGGGGAAAAGAAATCCCCAAAATTCAAATAGCTCCTTTCTTGCATTACTCGATTAGGGTTGGAGGTATTTGGCGATCACCACCATCTTGAGGCATTAAGGAGTGAGTTTTAAGATAGATCAGATTGAGTGCCCTAAGCAGATGAGTTCTAGCCTAGCCTTGTATCGAAGATGCTCCAACCTAGTCTTAGATGCAAAAAAAGGTAAGACAAATCCTTCATAAACCATGTTTCTCTTCTTCATGTTTCACATTAAAATATGTCCGAGGCAAGGTGATTGAGGCTTTTCTTCTTGTGTCTTTACGTACTAGTTCATCGGTTGAGGGTCCCAAGTAGCATTCCCAACCTAGCCTTATACTGATGACTCTTCCCCTCTATCACCTAAATGGTAAGTCCCCTTTTCGATGCTTTCCATTTTCTACGAGAATATTAGCTTCAAAATCTTCCTGCTACTCTTGGTATGCATATTTCTCTATATTCTCCAAAAGTTAGCTAGTTGGGATGAGCACTCTTTGATAGAGCTTAAGGAGATTATTTGCTCTCTGACTTTACCATAAATACACTCCATTACTTGTTGATTTCTACTAATGTTCTAGAACCTAAGTAGGTTCCTTTATGCCCATATTTCCTTAATGCTCCTTATTGCAAGTTGCAAAGGAAATTAGGTAGATAATGGAATTGGGATGGGAAATGGACTTAGTCTGATAAACATCGCAGTATCTTTGTGAATTGAAGTGTGTTTAGGGACCAAAGACATTTATGTCCTATCCAAGACCAAATGTCCCTATAGAAGGGACACTCAAAGAATAAATGGTCCATATTCTCTTGTCCTTACATCGGACACAAATCGCAGTTGAACTTTGATCGGGTGTTTGATGTATGTAAGTTTTAATTAATAACCCTCAATAATTTGCAAGCATACAGTTCGTTAGTGTAGTACCTAAGGTGTCGATCCCACGAAGAGGGATAATCTAATCCTAAAATCTAAGGCTAGAAATAAATCACAGAAATTCAAAATGTAAGCAACTAAAAACAAGAATTTAATTCAAGCAATCAGATTAAGAAGCAAATGCAAAAATATTAATTATTTAGCAGTTGCAGCACACACCTAAGATTCAACCTAAGGAAATTACCAATTGAGATAAAGGTAACTTTACCTATCCATAATGCTAACCTAACTAATTATGAATTATCAGATCGTTAGTTCTAGATCCTAGGGTTGATTACTCTCTCTAGAGCTATAACCATTAACCCTAAATTATAAACCCTAATAAAATTATGAAAATTGCAATCTCTTAATTAACAACCTATCCAAAACCTTAATTAGTTTTGAAGCTCTTTAATAAACTATCAAAAACCTATCCAAGATTTATCTTCGCATAATTTACTGATTTCATTTCATTATGTTTCTATTAAATCACCTAACTCTTGTTAGCCCAGTTTAATTATTTTTCATTTGATTCACCCTCTCAGTTTATTATCGGATTATACAATCGCAAAATTAATCCACAACAAATCCAATAACCATATAAATAATCAGATTTCGTTAATTCAAAGATAAAACTCTAAAGGTGAGTTTAGAACATCCTCATCATTCAAGATCCTATCATCAACTATTCAATCCAATTCTATACAATAATAAAACTGAACATAAATAGGAAATAAGATTTGAACGGATGATGGGAGGCAGCGATGTCAGGAAACTCCTGATCCGAGAAATACATCGAGCCAGCTTCCTTCTCTTCTTCTCTCTTCCTTCATCTCTTCCTCAATCTCTCAATGAATTCTCTCTAAGGTTTCTTTAAGGTGGCTAATGCAAAAAGCTCCCTCTACCTCTTTGTCTTGTTTTTTAAATATCATTTGTGTTCTGAGCAACCATAGGATTTTTCCAGGTCCAAAAGGTTTAAAAATCCCTCAAAACTTGATGCTTTTGAGTGTTTGTGCATTTGCCAGGCACAGATCACGACCTTGGCCCTGCAGGCCACAATCGTGAGCCACATTTAAGCCTTCTGTCACGATCGTGGCATATAGGTTACAATCGTGGGCTATGTATTGGGCTTCTATCACGATCATGGCATGTGGACCACGATTGTAGGTCAGCTATGGTGCTTCTGTCATGATCGTGGCCCCGAATGTCTCCGAAACTTCTTTATTCTTCGATGTTAACCCTAAAACACTAACAACCACATCAAGGTATCTCAAAAATATAATATTTAAGCTCAAAGACTTGTACTAACCCATAAAACACTTAAAACACAAATAATTACTAAACTATCGCAATTATAACCTAAACACATACTAAATGATTAAATTAATAGCTAAACACATATCAAACTTAGTCGTAAAACATGATGCAATTTACAATTATTAAACTTAGAAAAGAAAGTCTATCCATTGTACTAATCTTGTTTAGGGTAGTGAGCCATAGAATGAATGAAGAGCCAGGTAATAACTCTTTATGTCAGACCACATCATACCATTCCAATTTGGCATTTCTCCGAAACAACCATTCTGTACAACTTTTAGCTGTAAATAAACCTTGCAGATGGTTTCTCTAAATATTTCTATCAAGGATCAAGAGGTTAAGGGAATAGCTAGGATGTAGGTAGTAAATTTCTCTCAGTAATTCTATCCACTGACCCTCCCTAATAAAGGATTTAACCTTAGTAGTTGAAGGAAGGTGGCTCAATAATTGAGTGGTAATCTAATTAATGATTACTTATCCATTTCCTGTCTGATTGTCTTACCAAAAACTAGTCCTTACACCACCCCCTACCTAACATGAAATTTCATAACCCAATTCCTCCTTTATCTTCAACAATTGTGATAAAAACCAAGAGTGGGAGGTGTTGGTGTTAACATTCCATATACTCTGACCTTTTAGGACATAAGCATGGAGCCATTTGACCTATAGGGTGTCATCTCCTTGCAAGATGGACCATAATTTCTTCATCAAAAGAGCTTATCAGAGGATTTGATAGTAATAATTCCAAGGCCTTTCTCCAACTTAGGTCTGTAGACATCAATCCACTTTACCTTGGCATGTCCCTTATTAGGGACACTACCTCTCCATAGAAAGCTTCTCATTAACTTTTCCAACGATTTAATAACTCCCCTTGCTAGCACCATAGTAGAGGACCAATAAGTAAGCATGGAATTAAGTATCGAATTGAGTAGTTATATTGATTTCTTCTTGATAGTTAATTGTTTTACTTTAGTTAGTTAAGTAATTTAATTAACTTTCATAAAATCTTATTTAATTTAATTTTTTTGTTGTTCTAGGATTGATATCTTAGTAATTAATTAGCCTTCGTGCGAATGATTGTAGTACCCCACTCCCACAGGACCCGAACCTGATATTGTGGGTGATATCCGAATCTGTGCCTCACGAGAGTGACATGCTAGAGCACTCGAATACAGTCCAACACTCAGTATAAATTTTTTTTAATATGATCATATGTGCGGAAATCAGTAAACAATTTGGCCCGCTTTAATTTGTAAACATTTTAGGTTATCATAATACAGTCACAGTATTTAGCCATCGAATATATAAAAACTCCATAATCAATTAATCCTTAGGACAAGTGGCATATAAGGGAAAAAGACAAAATAGGTATAAAACAAAATGTGTAATAGGATTTAGAAACCCTAATGAAATTTGACCCATTCTAGTCCAATGGCCCTAATTTCAATCCCAAAATAATATACCCAATATTATAGTGCCATTGGATAGCAATTTTCGCTACCGAAAATCAACCGGTTCGCCACTTGGCAATTTTTTCGGTCCAGAAAATTTCTCCGAAAAAGTCCAGAAAAATTCCTAAAAATCCCTTTAAATGTAAAACATACAATGGATCACTCAAAATAATTTTTCAAATACAATTTCCATATTATTCACAATAAAATTTCATTTAGGCCCAATACTGGGAAATAATCATGAATGCATGTACCGTTATTTCATGTGCACAAATTCACTGTTTGCAAATACCAGTATGTATGAACAATTCTAATTAATCTCAGTCACTCTCATCCTTTGCTAAATTACTATTTTATCCTTACTGTCGGGGGTGGGATGTTACATCTTGAGTGATGTCCGAGTGTGAATCCTGCCAGGGTGGCATGCTAGAATAGTCAAATCCTTTTTTTAGAAACAATATACGTATTATACAGAAATCGCAGAATATACAAATTGATACAACAAAAACAAGAAAGTATAAATACAGATGCAAACTAATCCTGACCTCTACCTCTTACTTGAATGTAGTATCTGTACTCTCGTTAGCCTAATGGGATAACTTTTCTAAGCCTGAAAAAATATTGTAAATTTTGGGTGAGTTTTTCGAACTCAGTGAGTGATTATCCTCGATGGCTCACTGATCACATAACACATACAATTCATATATTCACATAATTTACATAATTTCATTAATAATTCACATATGTGATTATTGACTCATATACACTTGATCAATCATTTCACATTTTACATTAATACACATATCACATTCAAAAGTCATTCAAACCATTATAATCATTTATATCATGCATATGTAGTGCAAATGAGACTCACTTTCAATTTGTTACTCTATTGTGACCGAGTGCCTAAATTGTCTTATATCCATTATGGATACCGGTCTCATTGATAACTGTCCCGTATCCGTTGGAGATACAGGGCTCATTTTACATAGTGAGCCTTTGGCTCTTATACACTTTCTGAGCTTTAAGCTCTTTTTTTCACAATCTGAGCTTTAAGCTCTTTTTCACATTCTGAGCTTTAAGCTCTTTTTCGGTTGCTACTCCGATCACAACTGCTATTATGTTTCATGCATTCATATAATGGAATGCATCACATATCATATGCTCATTTGGTCACATATTTCCATTTTACTCATGTCTTCAGACCTTAGTCTAATATTCAACATTAAAGTTGAGAATCACTTTTTCATTTATATGTATATTCACATTTCTCTTCAGAATTCAGTCCAACATTTAACAATCAATTTACATTTCACATATTTCGTCAAATTAACATACAAGGAGCACTTTTATTATTATTCATGCATTTATCAAACTCCTCGGATATTCAACGTCCAAAATTAAAACAATCACATTTCATTTCAATAGCAATTCAAAATAGAAATTTAAAACATAACAAACAGTAAATGAGACCATCTAAGTCGATTCATAGTATGCTCCAGATAGCATTTGCTTCCAAGTTCTGAAAACGTCTTAATGCGGACGTTTATCTTGCACATCCAAAATATGCAATATACACATTGCACACACACATTAATAACTTTGCATAATTATAACCATTTATTTATACACAAATGTATATATGGACTATGTACAATGTATGCTCAATGACAATCCTAGGTATATTATCCAATTTCATATCTTATGCTCATTTTCATTTCATAATTCAAACACTCATCATTTATTTTCTAGCATTATTTGCTCTCATAATAACAATTTCTCATTCACTTTAACTTGATACCCATTTCTCCTCTCCTTTGAATCACAACTACAATTATATGAATATCTTTATTTCAATTATACATATGTCTTTGATGCTTTAATACCAACAACTCATTCACTATTGTTATTCTAACAGTATATAATCATACAATATTCATGTTGGACCCCGAATTTTAAGTGGAATTTAGAAAATAAGAAATGATGTAAAATAAGTGTTTAAATATGTATTGTGAAATAGATGTATGTATGTTTTAAGGAAATTTATGAGAAAAGCGTTATTGGAGATTTGTAT
>JANVCL010000007.1:14948250-14965909 GCA_026546855.1 Erythroxylum incrassatum
TAGGAACATTTTAGGAATAATACATAAATGCAATATGAATCTCATAATTATAATCTCATTATAATTTCATTTGCAATATATAATTATCCCTTGGACTTTATCATATACATCTAAACATGTACAAGATAAAGAATGTCTTTAAATAATTAGTCACTAAACTACAACCAAAGCAATTGGCTATAGGGCATAAACCAACAGTATTATCTATAATGAAGGTATTTGTGAACCAACTCATATAATTGCGAAGGATCTCACCTAAATTTTGCATTTTTTTAAACAAAGTTATATACTCGTAAGGTGTGCATCAATTGTTGGAAAAATGAGAATCAAATCAAATTTTCATTTGTCTAAAGGTTTCTATTGAGCTTGTGAGGAGTGTTCAATGTCAATCTCTTATCATGCCTTTTAGTATAGATGAGAAAATGTGACCTCATTCGCGGGAATAATGATCAATGTTATTTTGACTTCCCTTTTTTTAATATTTTTGTCAAAAATAAGAAACTTCCTCTGGATATATAATCCACATGAGAAAAGAACTCCCCCTTATTCTAGCATCAAATTCCAAAGAACATCCATTTTTTAAGTTTTAAGATGGTGTACGAGATTATGACACTTATCTTTATATTATGCAAACTTAAAGATTTGTAGCTTATTCGGCTTATATCTTTTAAGTATATTTTCATTAATGTCACATATTATATAGATCCAAAGATAATATAAGGGAAATCATATTAAAATTATTGTTAATGTCATATCTATTGGATTATGTCTTATAGCTAAATCAGTTGGTTTGTATATTTATAATGTAATTAACTAAATGTATTCTTCATCGTATTTACATTTGTCTAATTAAATAACTTATAAGATAAAACCTATTAGATCATTACACTTTATAAATGAAAGTAGAATGGGATCATGAATTATGAAATTTATATTCCATTTAAATGTTATTCCTAAATTGCTTATAATTATTGCTTTATTAGGCCTAAACATTAATATAATGGAAAGTCTAGTACATATAATGTTTTTTCTTACGAAGAAATTAGTCAAACTTGTAAACTAAAGTATATAGATATTTAGACAAATGTGTATGCACTTATTAGACAACAAGTTTACTAAACTAATTCAATATAATTTTTTATGTGAAATATTAGTTATATATCTATAGTAATGCTTAATGCGTCGATTGTATAAATGATCATTTAAATTTAAATCTCTAATATCTCATATAAGAGTTATTTTATTTAAATACTAATTAAGACTTATCATAGTCAAAGGTATCTCAATTGATAGTTATTAGAAAGGAAGTAGCCATTTGGGGGCCAATGGTGCACTGGATCCCCCAAAATTAAAAAATTAAATATTTTTTATTTTTAATATATATATATATATACACACACACATAAGGACGGAGTTATCTGGGCTCAGTGGTGCACTGGGCCCTCAAGATTTAAAAAATTAAATATTTGGACTCTCCTATCTTAAATTTTTAGCTTCGTCACATAGATTCGTCACCAAAAGTAATTAGGAAAAATGTTTAATAGTTGTTGATTATTATTAATTTGAAAGTCATTCATCAAGAAGGATTGACACTTTGAAATTAAATTTCAAATGTTTTTAAAAGAATCAAATACTAATAGAAAATTAATATGATTAGAAGAAAATAGAGTAGATACTAGTTTCATACTCTATGTCTAGTCTAAACATTATATAATGAAATAATTGAATTGAACAAAAAAATTATGCATAAAAAGACTAGCTGAAATAACTTTGATATTTCTAATATTTAGATGATCGTCATAGATGCTAATATTGATTTATAGGTATAAAATATTTAATTAGAGATTTAAAATTAAATAAAAATTTAATTTATATATTTGTTGCTAACATATTTAAGAACTTAATTGATCACGTAAAAGAAATGGTTGAAAAGAGAAAGCGTAACTTAAATAAGTTATACTTCATCGTAATGTTTGAGGAATTTTATGTTCAAGCTAAGATATTTAATTAAAAAGGAAAAATATTAGATATTAAATTTTATTATTAATAATTAATATCTAATTAAAAGTAACACTAGTTTTAATTAAAATTAAAATGAATAACTAAAAGTCAAAATTTTATTATAAATAAGCTTAGAATCTACAAAAGCTAACCTTTTTACCCTCTACACTATTTATAAAATTCTTTGAACTTATTCGTGTGGATAGACATTGGACACTTGTGTGATAATAATAGTTTTCACATAACTTATGAATTAGAGGGAAGTAATGACAAACCAAAAGATTGGAGTACAGGACAACAGGAGTACGCGCCTTTTTGTTTCCGTAAGTAGGCGGGAAGGATATGAGTCTTCTGTCATCTCTTCCCTAAAACCCTAAACAGTTCTAAAATCTAGCTTTTTTATCATTTCCACTCTATTCTTATTCTCTTCCTGAACTAATCGAAGCCAAAAGCAGATCATCTGGGCGAAATGGGTATTAAGGTTTGTTTTGAAATTCAACAATTTCACGTTTGGAACTCTTGTTTTCAGTCGATTTATGATGGTTTTTTTGACTTCGAAATGTTAATTAATTGCTTAAATTCAATCAATTAGGGTTTAACACACCTCCTGGCCGATCATGCTCCCAAGTCCATGAAAGAGCAGAAATTTGAGAGCTTCTTTGGCCGGAAGATCGCAATTGACGCCAGCATGAGCATCTATCAGTTCCTCGTCTGTATTTCGCTCTTTTTCTCTCTCTCTCTTCTTTAAAACTCCTCCCGTTTCTTTGTTAACAGATTGGATATGATGTGTTCAATGGATATAATAAGTTCATATCGATAGAAAAATAGAAGCTCAATACTTTTTATTTTTTGACAATGCTGCCTAGCTCATGTTTGTTTTATTGTGGGTGAATGCTTGCAGATTGTTATAGGACGAAGCGGCACTGAAATGTTGACTAATGAAGCTGGTGAAGTCACTAGGTTTTATAACAACTCAACCGATTCTCTCTCATTTTTTTCTCTTCTTATAAATAACTAATTTCTTTTCTACTGAATAACCCTCCTTTATTATACGGTTTATGTATCTTTTTTTGGTGACATTTTGTTTAACTTGTTGGTTAATTGTTCTGTTCTTGATCCTCTGCTCATGTAGTCATTTGCAAGGCATGTTTACTCGGACAATTAGGCTTCTTGAAGCTGGAATAAAGCCTGTGTAATGTCTTTTTTTTAATCTTTTTCTTCTTCGTCTTCATCTTCGAATCTTGGAAAAGCTAAGTCTAAAATGATTCTTTTCTTCTGACTATGGCATATCATTCTTACCTTTTCAGCTATGTGTTTGATGGACAGCCTCCTGATTTGAAGAAGCAAGAGTTGGCAAAGCGGTATTCTGTTATTCAATGCTACTTTTTTTTGGTTAATGTTACTGTTCCCTTAATTTCATTCACCAATCCCATTACTTTGTTAAATTAACAAGTTAGCTCTGAATACTTCTTTTTTACTTACTGTTTCTGAAAAATATGACGCAGTTATGCAAAGAGAGCAGATGCTTCCGAAGATTTGGTGCAAGCCCGGGAAGTATGTTTTCCATTTTCTTGTTTATCATTCCTGTACTTTCTGATGCAGTCAGCCCATGACCAGACTCCATTTGATGACTGCAGACTGGCAATAAGGAAGACATCGAAAAATTCAGTAAAAGGACAGTAAAGGTAACTCTTTTTTCCTGTTCTCCCAATAGCTCTTATCACCATGAAATAATAATTGAGAATGTTTTCTGTAGCTGCTTATTTGTCTTCTTTTATGAAGTTCTGGAAATTTCTTTAATTTTTATAGGTGACAAAGCAGCATAATGAGGACTGTAAAAAACTTTTAGGACTCATGGGAGTACCTGTGATCCAGGTCAGATTTTTTTTTCTTGAAATAACTGCCACTGCCTTTTGTTTTTGCTGGATTTATATATGTTTTTTTAATTCTTATTTCATAAACCGTCATTTTCTCAAATCTTGTATATAGTAATATCGAAACAAAATCATGGTTGGAGTATTTATTTGGTTTTTTCTATAGGCTCCTTCTGAAGCAGAAGCACAATGCGCTGCTCTATGCAAATTTGGAAAGGTATGTATCTTACTGCTTCGTGATAACTTGGTTACTAGATGTTTCTATTAGAAACAATAATGTTGCCTTGTTGCGACATTATCTTAATTTCTATGGAGAAAAAATAGTATTCTATCTATTGAATAATGTACATGTATAGATCTTATAGGCAATACATGATGCTAAAAAGGAAGAAATCATACAACTAATTTTCCTATTTTATGGAGCTGACTAAGCCTATAATTTATGCATAAATTACAACTCATCAATCCTTAAGAATCTGCCATGATTTCTAAATATCAGCAGTAGATCTTGTCTACACTTCCCCTCAAGTTGGTCTTAAAATGTCTTCCATAATCACCTTGCCAATCAACTTCTCAAATTGTTTCTTAGGTAGTCCTTTTGTAAGAACATCTGCAACTTGTTCACTAGTAGATATATATGTCATACAAATCTGTCCATTCTCTAGCTTTTCTTTAATGAAATGCTTGTCTACTTCAACATGCTTGGTTCTATCATGGAGAACAGGATTATGAGCTATTAAGATTGCAGCTTTATTATCGCAGTACTCCTTTATGGGAGAAGTACTTGTGACCTTCAATTCATCTAAGATCCTTTTAATCCACAACACTTCACAAATTCTGTGAGCAAATAATCTAAATTCGACTTTAGCACTGCTTCTTGCCACCACATTCTGCTTTTGCTTCGCCAAGTAACAAGATTACCTCTAACAAAAGTAAAATATCCAGATGTTGACCTTCTGTCAATTGTCCTTCCTGCCTAATCTGCATCTGTGTTTACTTCAATTTGTAGGTGACCATGCCTTTCGAATAGTAAGCCCTTCCTTGGTGCACTCTTTAAATATCTTAGGATTCTGTACACGGCTTCAAAGTTATCTAGACTTGGAGAGTGCATAAATTGTCTTACCAGACTCACTGCAAAGGCTATGTCTGGACGAGTATGTGACAAATAAATCAATGTACCAACTAATCTCTGAAATTGTTCTCTATTCTTCACTTCTTCTGGTTTGGCATGTTGAAGTTTCACATTGGGTTCAATGGGTGTTTCAGCTGCCCTACATTCGAGTAGACCTGTCTTTTTGAGAAGATCTAGTACATACTTCCTTTGAGAGACAAAGAAACCTTTTTAGTTCTAGCAAACTCCATTCCTAGGAATTACTTCAAAGCTCCCAAGTCTTTGATCTCAAAGTCTTCGGCAAGGGTTGTCTTGAGTCTTTTGAGTTCATCAAGGTCATCACTTGTTAAAATAATGTCATCAACGTAAACAATCAAAATAGCAATTTTTACTTCTTTTGAATGCTTTTAAAGCATCGTATGATCTGCTTGACTTTGCGTATATCCATGAGCCATTTCAGTTTTTCCAAATCGCTCAAACCATGCTCTAGGAGATTGTTTGAGTCCATACAGTGATTTCTTCAACCTGCACAGTTTCCCTTCACCAAGAATTTTTTCAAAACCAAGTGGTAGACTCATAAAAACTTCCTCTTCCAAGCCTCATTGAGGAATGCATTTTTTTACATCTAATTGATGTAAAGGCCAGTAAAAGCTAACAGCTAATGAAAGTAGGACACGGATTGAGTTAATTTGGCAACTGGGGCAAAGGTCTCTTGGTAATCAATACCATGTATCTGTGTAAATCCTTTTGCCACCTATGTAGCACGGACACGGCAAAATGGAGTCGTGTCTGCGTGTCAAACACGTGTTCATGTCGGACACCCACCGACGCGTGGTGGACAGGTGTCCGTACGTGTAGGAATTAAAAAATAATTTTTACATTCATACTAATTTGCGACTCCTTTCAAGAAAATCTTCATAATACAAACAAGGAGAAGCAATGATGTGGGATATTGTAGGAGATGAGTTTTCACCAATTGATGATGATCACGGAATCCTTGAAGTTGCCAATCTTTCACTTGATGAACCAGAGTTGGGGCGTGTGATCTTTGCTGATGAAAGCAATGCCAATGTTTGAGAGTAAAGTGATTAGAGGGTAGATACTTTAGTTGGATTTTTTGGTTGTAAATACCCCTGTGAATGACTAATTCTTTTTGTATAGGAGATTGTAGACAAATAGCTTAATGGAATATATGCTCCATGTTTTTTGAGAGGGGCTTATAAAGTACCAAATATGTATGAACTATCAAGATGTTGGAAGTCTTGAAACACATCAATCAATATATATCATATTATGAATTTTCTTAATTTTAAATTTTATAATATATATATATATGTCGAGTCTGTGTCCACTAAATTTTAGAAGTTGGCGTGTCCTCGTGTCTGTGTCTGTGTCCATGTCATGTCTCTTGTCCGTGTTCGTGTCCGTGCTTCTTAAGTTGATGCCTAAGAATTAGTTTCTCATATGTAAAACTATGAAGCTAACCACCTAAACAGTGTTCATTGATTATACTCTTCAGAAGAGTATGAAAAGCAAGTTTCGTTGAATCTTGCTGGTCATATCTTGTCTAAAGTTGAAGCCCATTTCAGTTATGATTTTTGGAAGTTAAAAACTCTCCACATTTTTCCTTTTCAGTTATTTTAATTTTACTCATGCGTGAGTGTGTGAGCTTATGTTTTGTTACATAGGTCAGGTTGTGAAGGCAGATAAACCACAATATAGGTTGTATCCCTCGTCTAAGTACGACTATACGTCCTCCTCTCTTAATTCTTTTTGGTTTTATAAATTAATATACTTTAGAAAAGGGAAGAGGAAATGGAAAAATGTCCAGACCAGGCATTACATCTACCATTTTTTAATCTAAGAATTGATGTTATAGCCACAAAATCTAAACTTCGTGCTACAAATTCTTTAACACATATTTGTTAACTCGTCAGTACTATACATCAACACATAAGGGGCTCATATATACTAGATTCGAACAGATCAAAGCACCTCAAAAGTTCAAACATCTGGCAATAGCATTGTAAAGATGACAAGCTTAATTAGACAAATTTTCTCTATTTTCAAGGGTCAAGAATTCTCACTGTTTCATATATTTATTGACTCAATTCCATTTTGAAGGACATTTCATGTATAATTTTTCTATCAAGAACATTTTACCATCAACTGCCACAGTTGTGAATTCCTCTAGTTAATATTGTTTCAATTCACCAGGTTATCTCTTACATGTTCATGGATTCACAGTAGTTTGCAAAGGAAAACAAAACAACAAATAACATCAATATTACAGATAGAAATGTTTCCCACTCAACGAGTTGTCTTTATTTCCTAACATACATATATGCCTGCGTGTGATAACTAATAAAGAGCATTTTTTTCTCTCATAAATTGAACAATAATTATTAATTATACGTGCATATTGTTCTCGTTTTCACTTGTCACACATTCATGCATTCATAAAACTTGTTTGCCAATAAATGCAAAGTAAGTTGTGTTGAAGAGTAATTTGAAAGTTGATCTATGTACATGAACGTTTAAAGTCTAGATCCATGGATGTTTAAGTTCATTGTTATGAGTTTAATTACGTTCATGTATTAGCTACATAATTAAATATTGGTCCATGTATGGTTTTGAGTTCATGAATGGTTTATTTATTTGGATTCATTAATGAGTTCATGTACTTAGATATGAAGAGTCATTTTTGTACCTATAAATACCTCTTTGTACTTGAACTAAATTCATACAAGTGAAATACAACCTTTTCTTCTAAACAATTCTCTCCTCTCTAAACCTCTTCACTTCTTAACAAAGTGGTATCAAAGCTAAGTTCTTTGAGAAATGACAAATAATGGTGGAGTATACTCATTTCAATTCCCTCGCCTTACAAAAGAAAATTATGAAACATGGCGTCTTCGCATGAAAGCCGTTCTTGGCGCACAAGATGTTTGGGAGATTGTAGAGAAAGGTTTTTCCAAAGTTCCTTTTAAGGAATTGATAAGGTGAAAAAGATTCGACTCCAATCATTACGAGGTGATTTTAAATCTTTGCACATGAAGGAATCCGAATCAATCTTGGATTATTGTTCACGAGTGAAGGTATTGTGAATCAAATGAAGAGATATAGAGATCAAGTTGAAGATGTTCAAGTAGTAGAATCAATCTTGGATTATTGTTCACGAGTGAAGGACATTGTGAATCAAATGAAGTGTTGGATCTTGAATTTTCTAAATTTCTTATAAATTGCTGAAATAGTTATTTATGTTGGTTTAAAATTTTTTCTTTTATTTTATTTTAGAATTGGGTCATTAATTAGAAATTTGAGGGAATGGTTAGAAATTGAAATTAGAATGAAGTGTTAGGATTAAGTTAGATTAAGTAGTTAGTAGTCTTGTTAAATGAAAGAGTAGAGCCATAAAAGACAAAATAAGGGCAAATTTGGGAGAACAAGGTTAAGGAGGGGCATAATTGGAAGAAAAGGAGTAATAAGTTGTCTTGAAAATTTAGAAGCAAAGAAGAGAATCGTGGAAGCATAGAGAGGGAGAGAAAAACGTGAGGCAGAAGAGAAGAAGAAGAAAAATCGAAAAAAGCTAAGGAAAAAGGAAGGAAAAATTGTGGGAAGAAGAAGAAATCAAGGCTTTCAAGGTAAGTTCATCTTCTTCTTCATGCTTTAGTAAAGAAATAGGTTGTGGTATTGTGAATGAGAAGTTGTAGAGAGAGAAAGGGGTTTTGTGTTGGGAATGCTTGGGGGAAGAAGAAGATGGAGAGATCCATTGGGTTTTTGGGTTTCTAAGATAAGTTTTGAGTTTTCTAACTTAGATGGACTATGGGTAGGTTAAGTATGAGCTTGATTAGGTTAATTTCTCTTTGTTATGATTTTGGAAATTTTGGGAGATTTCCAATCGAATAGGAATTGAATGAGAATGTTGGTTATGTCAGGGAATCATGGACAACCTATCCAAGAGCAAGAGGAAGGACACAATTGAATTTAGATATCAAGAATTATAAGGTGGGTAATTTATTTATAGTTGTTGTGTAATGGGCAAAATGCCTTGTGTGTGTATGTGTAACATCCCGTTTCCATCCAAAGGGTTAGAACCCTAAATTTTTTTTGGTACATGTGAGATCAATCAGAGAAATTAGGACAACACATCTCATGCTCATGCATTACACAGGTGCACATACACATGAATAGTGAATCTTTGCACATATCAATAGTTGTACATGCATTCATTGACATTCCGGGTATAATTGTTAACAAATGTGATTGTTATTAAGAATTGTGATTTGTTTGTATTGAAAATCTATTTGGAGAGTGTAATTATTGATTTAGAATTTTTCGAAAATTTTGGGAAAAAATTCTAAAAAATTCAGGGTAATTTCTGGACTGCGAAAAATGCCAAGTAGCAAGACAATTTTTAACTAGTAGTAGAACTTACTGTCAAATGGAAAAGGAAATTTAGTTACAAGTGTTATTGAAAATTAAAAGACAATTGGATTAGAAGTTGGAGACTAACTAGACTAGTTATTTTAGTGGGCCAAGTGGAGCAATAAGAAAGTGACATGTGGCAAGTGACATGTGTCACTTGCCACACCACATCTCATAAAGTGTAAGACCACCAAATCATTCAAGAAAGTGAGTTATTTGGGAAAATGAGAATAGCATGAGATGATATTACTGCAATGAGGAACTAGTTACTTAAAGAATTACCAAAACAAATTATGGGCGTAAAGAGTCTTAGAGTATATCTGTTGGAGTTAATAGTGTCCCCGACAATATTATGTTATTGAAGGTCAAAATGATCCAAACAAAATTGTATCAATTAGTGACTTTAAGCATAGATGGTATTGTGAAAGTGTTTGAAAAAGTGAGATGAAATTTCAAATATTTGAGGAAAAATATATAAGTCGTATCAGTGATGAATGTAAAACGAAATTTTGCAGAATTTTTAACCCCAGTGTTATTTGTAGCACTTCGATTTGGAGATTTTGCAGTATATAACGAAGGTTCCCATTAGAGATTAAGATGCAATTTGTTGCAATAGTATAAAGTGATTTTGTGTACCTAGGGACAATTATAGCCTCATGAGCTGAATTTGGATACATGACTTGAAATTTGTTGTACTAGAAATTGCTTTGAAAGCTTGGAGACATTATTTGTACAGAAACAATTTGGATATATACCTGAATCTGCAACTCAATAAAGATGGAGGTAATTAGTGAGTTTGAAAGGATTGAAAGGGATTGTACAAATGAGTACTTCCTCATAAAGCTAGTGTTGCGATTCAATGCATTGAATAGAAAATTCAATAGCAGAGTATCACAAATTCGGAGTGTAATAATGAATGTAGAATATCGAGCTAAAAAGGGGAAAAAAGAAAGTATTATTAGCTATGGAAATTTAAAATCAGTTGTGTATAAAAGGATTGGCAAAGCCAAATTGAGGATTTGAAAATTGTGAACCTTATCGAGGAATTGAAAATGGATCCAACTTTTGAGTAAACGATAATTATGATTGGATTAAAAAATATGTGTAATCGATTAGGAGACTATTAGAGAAAACTCAAGAAAGCAACCGAAGTTATATGTCTTAGTAAGAATACATCGAAAGAGCAATTGATGGCTAAAAATGTAGAACCAAGTGATTACATGGTTGAGTTGCCAATAGTCTTGACTGTTGGAGACAGGTGTAAGGCTTATATTTTTGGAGTTCATAGGAACTTGAGATTTATGTATAGTGTAAATTGACTGTAAGTATAACAATCATTATATTGGTGATACCATTAGAATACTATATGAAGTGTCATATGACAAAAAGGGATTCGATCGCCCCTACATTGAAATGAAGAGGGTATAAAACAAAAAGTTGAAGGCCAGATTTGATTTGAGATAATATTGATGAGCGAAATGAATCTATAATGCGGGGTTAAGTGTGAGTTAAGTGAATCAACATCAAGGTTATGGAATATCGTGAGAAGATATAAGAGCTAAGCGTTCTGACATTAAAGAAATGTAAAACAGTACGCGAAAGATGAAATACTTCGAAGAGTATCACCTATGCCAAGATGCACTTAGATGGAGATAAAGGTGTAAATAGAGGGAAACTAAATTTGACATAAATTGGTTTATATGAAACTACGGTGAGAATAGGACTATAGATTTATGAGTCAGTACAAATCATAAAAGATGTGTCGGATTCACACAGTGTTACATGGATATGGTTAGGAAGTACTGTTATGATCCGATATATGTATTATTGAAATAGGAAGTGAACATTTGAGTAACCTGAAACTCATCAAGGAAATAGTTAAGGAAGTGTGATACCTAAACAAGGGATAATCTATCAACTGTGGTCTTTTAGAAGGAAGTATTCGAGTGGTGAAGTTCAATAGGAAACAAAGTAGCATATGAGATAATAGTACCCTTACCTTATTCATTAATCAGAAATAAATTTCGAGGACAAAATTTTCTTAAGGAGGGGAGAGTTGTAACATCCTGTTTCCATCCAAAGGGTTAGAACCCTAAAAAATTTTGGTACATGTGAGATTAATCAGAGAAATTGAGGCAACACATCTCATGCTCATCCATTTCATAAGGTGCACATGCACATGAATAGTGAATCTTTGCACATATCAATAATTGTATATGCATTCATTGACATTCCGGGTATAATTGTTAATAAATGTGATTGTTATTGAGAATTGTGATTTGTTTGTATTGAAAATTGATTTGGAGAGTGTAATTGTTGATTTAAAATTTTTGAAGAATTTTGGAAAAAATTTCAGTAATTTCTAGACTAGGTAAAATGTCAAGTGGTAAGACAATTGTGAAATAGTAGTAGAAATTACTGTCCAATAACAATGGAAATGATCTTAGGATTTCTTAACCAGTGTTATTGAAAATTAGGAGACAATTAGATTAGAAGTTGGATTCATAATAGACTAGTTTTTTTAGTGGACCAAATGGAGCAATAAGAGGGTGACACGTCACTTGCCACACCACTTGTTCATAAAGTGAAAGACCATATTTTGGTCTTCCACTTTCCAACGACATATGCTCCATCTTCTTCATTATTTATTTTCTCCATTCTCTTTTTCCATTCAAGATGCTTTCTTCTCCAAGTCTTAAGGTTGAATCTTTGTTCCCTCCATCTCTAGCAACTTACATACTTTACTCTTCCACCTTGCTCTCTCCTTCATTCTCACTAAAAGACCCAACCTATTCCTCCATGAAAGTTGATTATGTTGGAGATGAAAGAGTTAGGGTTAATGGTGTTTATGAAGATTTGGAAGCTAAATCAAGTAAGTATCTTGTCAAATATCATAGGTTTTGGTTAAATGAAGCATTTGTGATGATATTTAGAGGTTAATTTCATGGAATGGTGTTTTGTGTATAAGGGTGTCGTGAATGGTGAGAGTGTGTAAATTTCTTGCTTTTATATGCTTGATGAGTGTGAATAGTCATGATAAGGATTTTTGTATATGCTATATGTATATATTGATGTTTATTCATGTAAATTCTAAATAATGGTTTAGGAGTTGTTTATGGTTGATTAATGTTGTACATGATGATTAATGATGTATAATGTGTTATAGAGACGTTTTAGAAGTTTGATGTTTCATATAATGGTGTTAGGGTGAGTGTAGAAAATTCTTGATGAATAGGTACATGTGTGATGCTCTATTTTTCGTTAATGGTCAATTATAGATCATGATTATTTGGGAGTGGTTTATTGAGTTGAATTGGGTAGAGAATGATGAGGAAATGAAATGGAAGAGAGAATCTAGGTATAAGATGAGTTAGTGGTAAAATGTTTAAAGTTTGAAAATCTGGAAAATATTAGCAGAAAATTTTCCACTGATATACTTTTGTGTTAGTCATAACTTGTGCTGTAGTTATCCAATTGAGTTGATTCTTGATTTAGATTAAACTAGAGACATATTTCTATCTTTCTTATGAAGACATTGTATATAAATTCTACTTTAAGAGTCTCAAATTTTGTTGTGAAAATGAGAACTGAATGTAGCAAAATCTTGTATGAATGTATATGTTGATGTTTTAATTTGGGTGTTTATGAACAAATAGAGAATATGATTTTGGGTATAGATGTTGTTTAGCTAAACTTGAGGTATACATGAAGTAGTCATCAACTTGAAATGATGAATTTTGAATATGAAGTGCTTGATACTTAGAAATAAGATATGTTATGGAAAAAGGATAGAAATTTTTGAATGATAAGGTGTAGTTGAATATGATGATTTAAAAGAGTTGAGAGTTGAGAGTTTGATGAAATCTAATTGGTGTTTGAGTTGATATGAAGTGGTTTTGTGCTAGAAGAGGTGAATTTGAGAAGATTATGGGTGTATATGATGTTAACATGAGTGTAGGAACCTTGGGAGAGGCTTTGGAGGGAGTTTTGTCTTCTCAAGTCTAAAAAGACCCCCAGGCCAGTGAATGTCCGTTAAATGGACCTTCTCGGGTGAAAAAGCACCCTTAAGCCCGACAATGTCCATTAAACGAACATTCTCGGGGACAACTTTAGTAAATCAAGATTTTGACCCTTTTGGAGGCCAAATCGTGTTTTGAGTTCTTTTACGAGTTGTAGATCTCGAAGTTATCTTTCTAATCGTTCAAAAAAAGAAATCAATCAGATATGTTTTGTGAAAGTTATGGCAATCGCGCCAACATAGGTTCCTTAGGAGTGAGGACATAAATATGGTTGCTTCTTTTGACCATAACTTCTTCTGTAGACCTCCAAATGACTTTATTCTTGAATAAATAGATTCCTAACACATTTTTATTTCTCTCCATGAAAAGGTGGAGTAATTGGTGTTGAATTGAGAAAGCTTGATCAAATGAAAGTGTGGGAATCTGTTGGAACAGTGTAAATGGGATTATTTTTACTGAGCATACTTTAGTGTTTTGATTATATCTGGATCTATAGGAGTTCAAATAAGATGATTTTTATTTTTGAGTAAAATAGAGAAATAAGGATACAAATTATATGAAGAAGCTAAATCTTGATTCAGTCTATAATGTGTTCAATTTATAAATAGAAGTAGGGTATAGTACACTGTTTTTGGAATAAGGACAGTCTGAAAATATTTCAGGTTTATCTTCCTATTTACTGAATCAAATTTAGTGATTTTGGTGTCAATGGAAGCATAAGACATAGAGGAACACGTTTTGAGAAGAGAGTATGATCAAATTACTTTAGTTTCACTTTCTATTTGGATGTGAACAGTAGACCCGAAAGTGTGATTTGGAACATTTCTGAAGTGAGACAATAAGAAAGGAATAGAGATATTAATGGGTTTAGTGAGTCATAAACCTAAGTATGAATTATGCTTAGATGAGTTTTGAAATGGGAATGTTTTTGTAAAGAAATTAATGGTAAAATACCCGAGATTATCATGAACATGCATTATACATATTTCATTTCAGTCATGTGCATTATTAAACACTTATGATTGTATAAATTGTGATGTATGTGTATCTTGCATAAATGGATTGTGCAAGCTAAATGTCTGCATTCAGACGTTCCCAAAAATTGGAAGCAGATGCTAATCTAAAGCATACTGTAAGTAGATCGAGATGGTCTCACTTTATTGTTTGATATTTGAATTTTGTATTATTGACCACTGAATCAGTATATGAATGTGATTGACTGTGTTTGGTTTCCGGATAGAAGGTCCGATGAATGTGTGGTATGAAGGAAATATTGAAGTGCTCATTGAATGTGAATTGGATGAACTAAGTGCATTTAATGTACTTTTTAAATGTGTTATGAATGTGCATTTACATATGAATGAAAGTGTGAATTCTTAACTCTAATGTTGAATGTCAGACTAAGGTCCGATGATATGGGAATGAATGAGTTTATGCAAATGTAAGTGATGCATTTCATTTCATGAATACATGAAATATAATGGTTGTTGTGACCAGAGTGGCCACCAATCAGAGCTTAAAACTCAACAAGTGAAAATGAGTTTCGAGCTCAAAAGTGAATCAGGGCCTCAGGCTCAACATTTAATGAGCCATGTATCCCCCAAGTGGATAAGGGACAGTTATCAATGAGCCCTATATGGGACAATTTAGGCACTCGGTCACAACAAAATAGCAAATGGAAAGTGGGTCTTATATGCATTGCATATGTATAATATGGGTGATTAAATTGTATTGAATGTGAAGTGTGCAATGAGTAACGATGTGAATTGTATGTTATGTAATTGAGTGAGCCATTGATAATGGTCACTCATTAAGTTCGCAGAACTCACCCAAAATTTGTAATTATTTTTTAGGCTTTGAAGAGTACCCCGTTAGACAAACGGGAGTATACCTATTGCATGCAAGTGAAAGATAGAGATCAGGATCAGTTTACGTCTGCATTCTGTATATTTTGTACAAATTTGAGTCCCTAAGACTTTTAATTTCTAGAGTGAATTTGGGTATAGTGTACAGTCTTGGTTTAGTAACAGTCCCAAATTGTTTGAGCCATAACTTTTGTTCTACTTATCCAAATGAGATGATTCTTGATTTGGATTAAACTAGAGAGACAAGGCTACAAATTTTCTGATGAAATCAAGTTTTGATTCAGTCTTTCAGAATATCAATTTTTGGATGGAAGTTGAGTACAGAATATTGTTTCAGTATAAAAAAAGTTCAGAAATGTTTGGGGTATAACTTTTGGACTATGGAACCAAATTGAATGATTTTGAGGTCATTAGAAAATTAAGACAATGAGAAACATTTCTCTAGAAGGAAGTGCAAGCAAATTCCTTCAATTGCATGATTAGAAAAGGTGTTAATTTTGTGAAGGAGTTAAGTATGACTTAAATGAATTTTGAAGTCTTAATAGAGTATTTTTGTGGAATTAATTAGCATGTTAATGAAAGTTAATTAACATATTAATTTGATTAAGATCATATGACATGGATTAAAATGAATTAAGTGGCTAGAGCATGCATGTATGAGGGTTGGGAAGAACACTTAAACATTAAGGTTATAGGGCTTTAAAGGAGGGGCAAAGAGGTCATTGCTCATTCATTAATGGCAAACTTGTAGATAAAAGGTGGTTTGGCTTTTTTAGAAGGGGGAGAATGAAATTAGAGGAGGGAAAGGCAAGAAGAATGAAAATTTTGAGAGAAAGAGTGAGAGTTCGGTTTTTAGAGAGAAGAAGAAGAAGAGTTAGGGTTTTCTTCATATCTTGGATTTCAAGAAGAATTTTGGGTGGATTCATGTTATGTTTTTTTTTCTTTTGCTGAGTGTGTCATTTGTGTAAGATAATAAGAAGGTAAAGAGTCCTGCATGAGCCCATGTCTTGTTGTATTTGTTGTAATAATACTTGTTGTTTTTGTGGTTGCTTTTGTTTCTTCTGTTGAGTGCCGTTTGTGAGATGATAACTAGGGGAGGTCATCTTATCCCCATATACTATATAATTAAGCAGCCTTAGGTTTGCCCTGTTAACTGAAATCTTTACTTAAGCTGACATCATATCTGACCACACAGTTTACACTTTTTAGATTTTTGTGAACCTTTGTGTTTTCTTTATTTTTCAACTTCTCTAGCGTTGTCAGAGAAGAATCAACAAGTTAGGGTTAATTGGTCATTTTTATGGTGCCTATTTATCTATGTTGCTACCTAATTCTGGAGGATGCCCAATATTCTAAAAAATGAGCATCTGTCTTTGTTTTTTTTAATTGTCTCTTATGTACAATTATAATTATTTGAGAGTTGAAATCGAGGGGCAAGTATATTTAGCCTGTGGTTTGACCTTCCTTTCCTTTTTCCCGTGTCTAGCATAGTCAAAAGTTACTTGCAGTTTTAAAATATTGTATCACTTTGATGTTTGTATATGTGTTTGTTACACCAACTTAATGCTATGGAATTTACTTTACTAATTATATGGTTGTTATCTCCTGGGTTCTTTACTGCCATTTGTTTCCTAACCTAATTGTTCAGACTCTAGAAAGAAACATCTAAAACAATATAAATGCTTATGACATTGCTACTGGATTGTAGGAGACACATAAGTTGCTGCAACCTATGGACAAAACCTTGAAGGAAATGGCAATTGAATTTGCCGAGTATCGAATCGCATTAACTCTAGTCTTTCAGTATGATTGATGAATAATTGGCTGACATGTGGCATTTTAGATTTAGAACATAATTCAACTTAGCCACTTTCCCTTTTTGGAAGTTTGTTGAATTCACTTATTTGTTGCTTAACCATCAGCCTCAGATAATAAGAGTTGAAGAATTCACTTATATACTATTAATTATAATATATTTAACAGCAATAAATTTTTTGCTCTTTAGAATATAATTAACTAATTAACTAATTAGTTAATTTTGATTTAACAGTTAATAATTATAATATAATATTATTTATTTATTTATTAAATAATAATTTTTTAAAAATTAATATAATTAATAGATTAATTAATATTTAGTATTATTGACTAATTAGCTTATATATTTTCTGTCTTTTTAATTAATTTAAATTTATATGTAATTAATTCATTAATTACATTATAATTAATAGATTGGCTCGAACTTCGTTTTATATATTTATATATTTATGTAACTATTTTTATAATATATATATTTATAATATATAAGTTAGAATTAGGAAATGTAAAGTGTAATGTATTTGTTATAAATTTAAGAAATTT
>JANVCL010000007.1:14972265-14989593 GCA_026546855.1 Erythroxylum incrassatum
GGAGCTAGTTGAGAAGAGCTGTTCTCTTTTTTCCATTTTGATTTGAAGGTTTGGTTTTACTTTCTATGATGATCCTCTGTAAGAACATAATTCAGGTGTTAACATAATGTCTGGTTGTGAATTCACAGCAAACGCTACCTTTTCCTAACGTGTCTTAATTTAGAGAGATGCGGGCATGGTATGCTATTGTTTTCTTGTTGTTTTAATATGTGCTTTATGAATCTCTGTAAAATATCATGGTTGATGGGAGAACAAGTTTACTTGCATACAATGGTAGATAATTATACCTTTATGGGTTCCTTTGGACTTTCCACATTTTCTTATATTTTTCCCTTTTCCTGGTCTGATTTCTTTAAATATCTTTTGACAGATTGGAATCATTTTTTAAGCCTGTCACTGACACACCTGCTCCAATTAAACG
This sequence comes from Erythroxylum incrassatum, assembly GCA_026546855.1. Lineage (NCBI taxonomy): Eukaryota > Viridiplantae > Streptophyta > Magnoliopsida > Malpighiales > Erythroxylaceae > Erythroxylum > Erythroxylum incrassatum. Next base: position 14,972,687 of record JANVCL010000007.1, read on the forward strand.
GAAGGTAAAACCTCGCGAAGTCTTTCAATTGTCAATAAGTTATTTCTCTTTCTATGTAATTTGAGATTGGTAGAAATTCATCTTCGTTCTAGATGTTTCTTTGGCAAGATTTTGGGTAAATTTGGACTACAAAATTTAGTAGCTTAAATTGGTTGCGATAATGAGAATGTGTTATCTGCAAGTCCTTGAATGTGGCTGGTAAACAGAGGTATGAGATATATATGGCTGATTAAGATGACTAAGGTGGTGGGATTGGGTGATGGTGGTAATTTCATGGTTCTCTAACCTTAACCCCCTTTCTGTAAGGCGACTATACTAATACATAAATGCTCCCAATTAAAATTTTCTTTGCATCCTTATTATTATTCTCTCAGAGCTCTGAGATAAAAAAAATATTTTTCTCTGTTTTTTTCATATTGTTTCTGATTTTATAATCCAAGTGCATACCTATATTTTCTCCTTGGTCTGAACAACTTTAAAGGTAACTAACGGAAACTTAAAATGATTCCTTTAGCTTAATTTGTAAGCTCTCTACTGGATGATACACAAACACACCTGCATCATTGCAGAAATTACTTTCCCTTTACGTGCTGTAGTTTGACAACTTTAGACGACCTTTGCGGTCTGTTGGGGGCCGAGATAAGATGATTACCCCTCTTTTTTGCTTGTTATAGTGCTCAGGAAAATGTTTAGGATTTTTTGATACCACATCTCAGTGCCTTGTATGACAGGAAACCAAATGCACGCTTCGATCTTTTAAACCAGCCATCAAACATAAAATGCCCAAACCCAATGATAGCTTAAAGCTTCCAAATCTTGATCTGGGCTCAAAATGCTGCACACCTCCATGCAAAGTTGTTTGCTTTGGCATATGAAGCTGAAAATCTGGTGAACCTCCACACCAATCTATAGTCATTACTAAACATTGAAGAATGGGATTTATGAGCTTGAACTGTAACTGAAGTTTTGTTTCTGGTGCTATAACTCTTATCACACAACATTTTGGTCTTTTATAGAGTTGAGATTTATGAGATATTACAGAGTTGTGGCCCCTGGTTTCTTTCTCTAACTTGTTTTTTTTTCCCCATTTTTTGCTGTATACATTTCCTTTTGCGTGGGAGATTATTTTGTTGATTGTTTATTCATCATTTTGCAAACTGTTGTAGCTTTTCCATGCAATTATTGGCTAGTCCTACCGCAGGAGATCGTGGTTCTAATTCTTCTTTTCTACAGGAAGCCACTGATACTATTCCCAAAGGAGTTGGTGCTAAAAAGGCCAAGAATGGTGGTAAGAAGAGGAAATAGTGAATTTGGTGTATGACCTCATGAATAGGTATCAAATCAGGTGAAAGCGTTGTTATGTATGTGAACTAGTTTGGTTCTGTTACATCCATTTGCACTCATTTGAAAAGCAATTAGTCTTGACTTTTTTCTCTTTCCTTTTTTTTTCCCTTTAAAAATTTACTTTCTTGAGGTAAAATAACTTGATGAGCACGACGACTTCCTGAATTTAGGAACTGAACTCACCTCGTGTTGCACTGCTGAAACTAAGTACTTTAGCAAAATTGGCTGGTTTGTTTTATAGGATATGGAACTTCTTGATTTTCGACCTTCTGATTCATGGTAGTTTGGATTATTGGATCCAAGCTGGTGAACTTGATTAACTAAGCTGGTTAACTTGTTTAAATTGTTAGTGCATATTGTTGGATGCCAATTCCTGTCAACGCAGAATTGACACTTCTCTGGGAAGCAGTTATATAAAACATTTTGGTTCCTACTCTTGCATTCATTTTTCCCTTTTTTTTCATTTTAATTAGAAAATAACCTGAAGCAGTTACTGTAGTTTTTAGGCTGTTGAATATGTTGAAGCCTGTAATAGTAGCGTGGCGTTTCTGATGGTTGAAATCAAATGTTAACCATCCTGTTGTGCAACTTTTCTGACGGCCAAATGTTTCCACTGTGTATTGCAGGTTGGTATCAAGCTTCTTGTAAATTCAACCGAACATGCGTTGGTAGATATTTTCTTGTATCATAAGTTGCAGAGCTTTGTGAGAAATGCTAAAGCTATTGGCAAATGTATCAGACTTTTGCTTTTCCATTCGGGGTCACTGCTGAATTTCACTTTAACTTGTTTCCAAATTTGGATAGTTGTAGCGTGTTATGTTATGCAATGATATGTACTGAAGGGAGAGTCAAGTGACTCCCGTCCCAGCCCAAACCAAAGGTCTAGGTTTCGACTCACTGGTGGCAAAAAACGAAAATTGAATCTGCAATTCAGCTGTTAAGCCTTTAGGAAAGAGATTGGACCTTAATTAAATTTTTTTTTTTGAAGATACTAGTTCGAAGATATTTTTGAAATTGTAGCTATATTTATGCAAAGGTTTCATTGGCCTAACGTACAGTTGAAGGTCATAAATCCCTAATATATTTCCTAAATGTTCGTCCTCAACCCCACAACATTTGACCATCTTGAGAACAAGATTTGTAACTTATTATTAAGTGCTTGTTCCATTTTGTTAGTCTGATAAGATAAAATAGGCATGCAACCGAAGAATGTATATTCTGTACTGTACGTTCTATAAATAACCACTTCCAACTTACATCATTTTCTCCTGTTCATCCATTTTCAACCCTTGAGAACCAACACTTGTTTTTGCTATTTTGCCATGATATATATATAGGCACATAGGCCTTGATTGTACACATCTTCGAGCTTTTATTTGTTTTCTTTTAATTAAAACAGTAATAAAGATCGATTAAATAGGCAAAATTCATGGCGGCTATGGGGGGCTTATTTGCTATGACAATTCTTATGATGGTGGCCAGCATTGCTGCGGATCCAGATCTGCTTCAAGATGTATGCGTAGCAGATATTGCTTCCGGCGTTAAGCTGAATGGATACCCTTGTAAGGCGAGCATAAGTGCTGATGATTTCTTCTTCTCAGGGTTGGCCAATCCAGGTCCCACAAACAACTCATTGGTGACCCCTGCAAACGTTCTGAAGATACCAGGACTCAACACACAGGGGCTCTCATTCTCTCGCATTGACTATGCACCAGGAGGTGTCAACCCTCCCCATACACACCCTCGAGCCTCCGAGGTGATATATGTGCTGGAAGGTGAACTTGAGGTTGGATTCATTACCACCACGAATGCGTTGGTGTCAAAGGTCATCAAGAAAGGCGACGTATTTGTGTTTCCAAGGGCTCTGATGCATTATCAGAAAAATAATTGCAATAAGAAGAGTGCTTCAGTACTTGCGGCTTTTAACAGCCAATTGCCTGGAACTCAGTCCATAGGCACTGCGCTGTTTGGGGCTACCCCAGCAATACCTGACCCGGTTTTGTCCAAGGCTTTCCATGTTGGCGCCAACGAGGTCGGGAAGATCAAGTCTACTTTTTCGCAAAAATAAACTGTTTTACTGTTATACCGCTATTCTTTTCTTCACAACACCAAGTGTTTCATAATCCACTTTATCCAGATCATGTTATTAAATGTATTGTTTTTAATTAATTCAGTCATTTTAAGTTAAGCGTACATTTCTTATTCTTAGAATTACAAAAATTAGCAATTAAAAATCCAATGTAGTTTTTTTTTCTTCTCTTTTGCAGCCTTGCCAAATAGGTATATATTAATTGGACTATACTTTGTTGGACTACATGTGTTTGACATGGTTAAAGACAAAACGTAATACAACACTTGAAATATTGGAAAAGCTTTTAGGTTATAATTTTTCCTTGAATTTGTGCCCTTTCTGGGTTTTCAAGGTTTTTTTCCCCCTTCATGTAATAAATATGTAAAGTCAGGATCCTCCACCATTGAAGATTCCTGAAAAATGCCAATGTGTCTTTTACCGAGAGATTTTCATTAAGAAACTGCAATAATTCCTTAGCAATATGTGGGCCTGGCTGGTAGAATCCATCCCCATTGATACGAAGGAGTTGGATATGATGACTGAAGAGTTGAGAACTCTGAAAAAGATGAACCATATATCTGATGAGATTGTGAAGCACGCATATCTGCTTCTATTTGTTGTACAGTCCTTTGTATCTCTTGTATCTTTCGAACTTTCAAGTCGAAATCTGGCCCCATAAAAATGTGATCCATATTCAAACAGGAAGAATAGACTACCTTGTCCTACCTTCTGCAAGTCCATCCTATGAACCAGTATGAGAATCCAAATCTGTTGAGGATAGGCTCGTAGATCTTGGTGATGGACTTTTGAAACAGTGATGGTGCAACTTTTAATCCAAAAGGCATCACAGTCCATTGGTACTGAGCATTGGGAATGCGGAATGCAGTAACCTTTGAATCCTTTTATCTTGTTCCTTCTTGAGTGAAAGATTGCAGAGATTAGTATGCTCTACACTTGTTACACAGGGCCACACTTTGACTTGAAAGTAAAAGAGATACAAAAGATACAAAGGACCGTACAACAAATGGAAGCAGATATGCGTGCTTCACAATCTCATTAGATATATGGCTCATCTTCAGGAAAGTAAATCTATCCTAGAACAACATTATTACAACTTTAGGAAAGGTTCTTTAACCTTATCACTAAAGCATCTACTTTAACAAAAGCCCTATGAAAGGCAACAACAACGATGAAAGATGGGTTCCACACATCACTTCAACACTATTGAAGATTCCATCTTATCATCTTCATCATTCATCTTTGTGTAAAGTAGTTTGTCCGCTACTTAGAATGCAATTTAAGGATGGATTTTACCAGCCAGGCCCACATATTGCTAAAGAATTACTGCAGTTTCCTGATGAAAATCTCTCGGTAAAACAAATTCAGCATTCTGCATTCCCAATGCTCAGTACCAATGGACTGTGACGCCTTTTAGATTAAACGTTACACCATCACTATTTCAAAAGCCCATCACCAAGATCTACGACCGAAAGCATAATCCCATACTGTTGGGTCAACACCAAGAACTATTGTAACAAGGCCTTATGCTCCTCATAGGTCTTTGAGAACAATTCTGAACGCTTATTGACATAGAATGCTTGACAAGCTCAATCCGACTTTGTGGGCTCAATCAAGTAAGCTTGAATAGAAGAGTTAGGTCTCAGGTAAGCTTGAACCTTAACAACTCAAACCTGGACTCAATTGAAAAATGTACGTTATTTTATACTTTTAATTCTTAAAAAATTAGAGAGACGAGCACATGGGCATCCATAATAATAATAATAATAATAATAATAATAATAATAATAATAATAATAATAATAACCAAAGATATTTTTGTTTTCAGTTTTTTATTAGAAATCTCAACCAAACAGGTTTTCGTTTTTTAGAGAAAAAAAAAGAAATAAAAATAGGAAACAGAAATCAAAAACAACAACAGAAAAATAAAAGTGGAACCAAACGACCCCTTAGATTTCATGTTTTAGATGTGACTACTAATTGAAAGTGCAGGTTGGTGAGATTTAGATTTCATTTTTTAGATATGACTCTAATTGGGGAACAGATTTTCTATTCACTGTTCCCAAGTCATCCTATTCGTCTAATTTTTTTGGGTCTCATTTATTGAATGGATGAATTTTCATAGAACAGAGTAGGTATAGAATAATGAGAACATGTGATTTGATCCGCCCTATTTGAAACAATATGTATGAATTCAAATCCTCTGTCCCAATTATCCTTTTATAACCCTGTTTTCATTCCAAAACGACGTATTTGAGCGAAAATAAGGTTGGAACAGGGTAATAGAGACAGAGGATCTGATGTCGTGACATTGAAACCCATTCTCTTTTGAATTAGACGAGAAGGTGCAATATGATTATAATGCTATTAGAGAGGTTGATTAGGTATATTTAATATTAAATTTCAAACCCATTATCTCCTTTACTAATTATAGAGATTATAAGTTATTATCAGATTGTAGAGTTTAGTTTTATTTGTAAGATATGTTAATGAATATGAAAAAGCTAATTATTATATAAGTTAATTTTGTAGAACATTGTCCATTTCATCATTGTTGGGGTTTTTTTTAATGTTAATGATCGTTAAATTCTAGAATATGATCAAAGCCATTTGAATGATGATAAGTTACATTATTACACTCAGATTATTGTGAGAATAAGAATATTATGGTATCTTCTATTGAAGGAACTTGTTATTTTTTAACTAATGTTGTAATATATTTTGCAGAAATAAGTAATAATAATTGTAATTTGTATGCAACTATTATTTATTTATTTTTTTCTCCTACGTAGATATATGTACCAAAAATGTAAAGGTATTAACATTTGTGCCTATTGACTAAGTGATATCTTAACATATGGATTTCATGATAACAAAATACATTGTTGTTAATGAATTTACTTTTGGTGATATTAGTAATTCTATTATATTGGAACCAAGTGATATGTAAATGATGAAGTTCAATAGATGGGAAAAGTGAGTAAATGAGTCAATAGAATAAATAGAACAACTAATGGATGGAGACAGCGAGTGAAGTGAAGCATATGTGCAATTCAAGAAAGAAATAAGAACAAGGAGGAATCAAATGTATTAAGATTTAAACAAATCATCACAATCCTTTTTGATTTATCTTGATTATTTCAATGAATTAAAGATTCAATCATTACACAATCATTTTTATAGGAAATAATTTATAGACATTTTCATAACCAAAAGAAAAATTTTATCTTTAAATAAAACCTTTTGATGCTTTAAGAATTTTATGAGAACTTTTGAAATGATTTTAGATTAAGTTTTTGTAGATGAAATATATTTTGATCTTTGAAAGAGCTTGAAAATTTTTGAAAAAATGTTTTAAGTACATTGATTGACTAATATGTGTATGTACTTAATCATTATAGCACACAAATTGACTAAAAAGTTTGCACCATTAGTTTATTAAATATACATAATGGTTGACCAATGTTACTGTTACTAGCCATTGTAACGACTAGTTTTTAATGTTAACAACTATTTTAGGTTGTTTTTAATATAAGATTATACATGAGTTATGAATAGTAGTTTGGACATATTAGAGAGTTGTTAACAACCTTGAAAGAATAAAAAGTAAAAGTTTGCATTATATAACATATTCTGAGTCTTTGTCAATAATGTGAACAAGAAAAGGATTTTTGGGTTGCATAATTGTTATAATTGAGAAAATTACATAGGATTTACTTTGTGGGAATTCCTCTTCACCTTGAATAAGATTTGAAAAGTATTACTCTTCATCCTAGCATGATGATTATAAGAGTTCCTCTTCATTTGTGACAAAGAAGATGTTACATAAAGGGTTGCTTTTCACCCATCAGAAAAGAAGACAGTAAATTTGCAAGGGGACCTACGAAGTAGATGTAGGCCAATGGTTGTTTAACTACACTACTATAAATCAATCTTTACTCTCTTTTGTTACTCTCTTCAATTATTATTATGACTGCTTTGCAACTATTATATATGAATTTGTAATAATCATTATTAGAATAGACAAGTCAATTGTTAGCTTAAAAATAGGAAAAAGTTAAACCCATAAAATTCACCTCTTCTTGTGTGCTATCCAAAGACCAACAATTGGCATTGGAACAAGTCTCATTCATAGTTTAGATTTCTAGCAAAATACGAGTAAAAATGTTTATGGTACAATTTGATGCACTTTTTTATCCAAGTAGTCAATGTATAGGTATATCCTTTTCTTGGAAGGTGACAATTATATATATTGAAAAACTATAATGAAGCACTTTCATTTAGACAAAGTGTTAGCCTTTGGATAAATATAAAGAATAGTCCTTATACCCTAATAAGAATAATATTGGTTGATAAAGTGGAGACTAAAGTACCAAAGGATATAAGTAATTAGAGTGATAATGATAATAGACTCATTACATTAAATAGCAAAGTGGTGCATATTTTGTTTTATACTATTGATATAACTGAATTCAATATAATGTCTATGCGTGAAACTACCCATGATATACTTCACACTCTTGAAATTACATATGGAGGCACTACTTAAGTAAAAAAGAAAATAGTGTGTGAATATGAGCTATTTCTTATGAAAAATTGTTAGTCTATTTCTAATATTTATTATTCTTATTTCAATCACATAAATGCTTTTAGATGTCTCGGTAAAGCAAACAAATCTTGAATTGGTGAGAAAATTGCTTAGATCTTTACTAAGAGATTGGGAGTAAAATTGGTGGTCATATAAAAATCCAAATATTTGAGCATCGTGTGATTGGAAGAGTTAGTTAGATCACTTCTCACCTATGAGATATGGATAATAAGTTGCACAAAAATGAAGTGGCTCCAAAAAGAAGATGCGTGGTGTTTAAAGTGGCCAAAGATGAAAAAGTTGCTAATGAGGTAACCTCTATAAGAGACAATGATGAAGATGATATAAAGCTCATAAAAGAATTCAAGAAGTTCTTAAAGAAGAAGAGAGACAAATAATTAAAGCAGAAGACGAAAGTACTTAAGGAAATATAGGGTGACATTACTAATTAAAAGAGTAAGAAATCTAAAAATATGGTGACAAATATGCACTTTACAGTCCACTTGGATAATGTATCATTATGAGCCTATGATGGTGACAAATATGCAGTTACATGATGAACATATGCCTAAATCATAACATAAATATGCTAAATCTTCTAAATATTTATAAAAGTCATATGCTCATCCATCATCTTCTTGGTCCCAAGCAAAAGGAAAAATTCGTACATGCATGTGCATTTCGTATTATGGACTTAAAGGACATAACATTCAAATAGCACAATTTTTATGTAAGGTTATACAAAAAAAAAGTAACAACCATCTCAATCATATGGGCCTTTTTATAATCAAAATGATGTGAAATAAGCTCAAAATCATTATAGGTCTTATTATAAGTATAAACACATGGTATATGCCTTCATTCAATATAGGACATATTTCTATAAAAAAAGTACGCCATTTTTTCAATCCATATGGAAGCCATTTTCATCAATCAAGGAAAGCTTCTAAACCTATATATATCTAAAAGAGAACATTATATAACCTAAATCATCTATCAAGACTTATAAATGCATATATGTCACATTTCTGTAGGTCACACTCACATATTCATATACTTTCAAATCATCTTATATGAGATGTAATTTTTCTTGGTGAGTATCAACATATCCATAGAAACTTGTTTCTAAAACAATTATCATTAAGTAAACCTAAAAAGATATGATTTGAAAAAGGTTCAAACTCTAATTCGCAAAGAACAAAGTTTGTGTGGGTACCTAGAATATATTGATTTCTTTTCCTTATAATTCAATATCAAGTGACTTTAAAATAATACTAATAATTGATATCACCTTCATAGATATCAAATGAGAAATATTAACGACATCTTAAACAATAATTTTAAAGAAAAATCACTAAGATCCCTCTCTTAAAACAAATAAAGAGGTTGGTATTAAAAGATAAATCGTTGTGCTAAATGAGGAAGTAAAGGAGGTAATCATTAGTGGTAAATAAAGGAGGTATATACTTGAAGCATATTGACTTGGAACATATATTTAAAGGAAGAAAACATTGTTTCATGTACTTGAGGAGAAGAAAGTTGTATTGATCTTTAAGTTGGTATATGATTGTTATGAAAATTATCTATTTCCTTGATAAGCATTTTGCATATACTTTTTTCCTATATGATAGAGCTTTTAAAAAGGGGTGGGAGAAGTATTTTTTCCCTTTTGGCTGCTTATAAATTTGTATGCCATATAACTTTGTAATGTTTAAAAAAAAGGAAGAGATTGAAACTTAATCATTCATGATGTATAGATTAACGGGGAGCATAGATTAGATATTGCTTTATCTTAGGGACACTTATTGATGTATGTTAAACATACTTTACTTTTAGCATGATTTTCATAGCACATTGCTTATATTTTGGATAATTCCAGAAGATTTAATACTCAAAATAAGAAACATTATATTTAGGTTCTATTTCCAATTCTTCAAGAAAAATCATCAAATTTTGACCAATTTAGAGTAACTTTGGAAGAATTAAAGAACCCTAGAATATGGCACCTAAATGTCAACGTGTTAAGGCCATGTTCACCATATTCCAAGATGGTTAGTTCTATTTGTCCCTTGCTAACCTCTACCCCCTGTTGGTATCTAGATCAAGCAACACAAAAAATAAACATCTCTGTCTAAGTCATAGATTGGCAGTGTAAATTTTTTAAAGAACTGTAGAATGTGCCAAATACAATATAGTTAGTAACAGAAACCCATGGGGCCATGTTACTCATTAAAGATAAGGATTTCACATTAAAAAGAAGAAGTATAAAAGAATAAGAGATTTTTGGCAAGTGATAGTTAGAAAGTAGTGGAAAATCATTTTAGAAGCCCTTCTATATCATCCACTAATCAAGAACAGGTTAATCTTAAAAGAAAGACAAGGATTCAATAAGATCATCAAAGATTCAAGATTTACAACTCATAATAATAATTTCTTATTCTTATTTTTATGTTTTTATTTCTTGTTTAATTATGAACTAATTATGATATTCATTTAAGCGAGATGGATCCTAGGATTTTATGTGTTAAATTGATGGATCTTTTAGTTTAATGAGTTTCTAGTCTTCTTAACATTTATCCATGTTCTTATAATTGATTGAATTGAAGGAGCAAAAGTGAAAGATTCAATTATTTGATTCATGAATTGAGATTCGATAAATGAAATGTATTAGATTATAATGTGGATAAAGAGAGTTAAACATGAGTTACTTGAGAGAAAACCACAATATCTTCCTAAATTAGGATAAAACCTATCATAAGTGTTGATTGGTCTATTATATATTGCAAGTGAGTGGTGTAGTTATTGCTAGCACTGGTGAGTACGAGTCAATCTCACGAAGGCTAGAATTATTGGTACTAAATATCTCTTTGTTATTTAGTCTAATAAATTATGGCCATAGAGATTGATCAAATTCAAAATTTAAATAATAAATTGAAATAAATCAATACAATTGATTAGCTAGATAAAAGATAAACTAAGAAACAATCAATGAAGACAGTGATATCCATAATTTAAATCTCTAGATTTCTCATGTAATTAGTAACTCATATATCAATTTAATATATAATTCATTAAACAATGGAAATTTGATGTGCGTCAAACACACTAGAAAATAAAACCAAACTTTGGAAAACTAAATTTGTAGTAGTGGTGAGCAAGGATTGTATTTACTGAAGGTGTGTATTTAGCTTTTGTAATGAATAAACTAGTGTTCAAGATTAGGGGGTTGAATCGATTAACAAAATAAAGTAAACTAAACTATTGAAGGTAAATCAAATCAAACAATACAAAATTGCTAGGATTAATTGATGATTTTGAATGTAGTTCGTCATTCATTCTCAACCTTCACATGAATGAACATAATCAATCGTCATGTTATTTTTATACCTCTCTTTGAAACTACTAATTGTAGATTAAAAACAAGCTTTGTTAATCCCAAATTTTCCTTATGTTGTTTTTAATTAAAACAAGCTTTTTTATTAGGACTAACTATCAGACAAGCTGGAATAAGCTTTCTAGATTTAGTATGACAATCGTATTATGTAATAAGAAAACAAGTTAATTTAGGAAACAACCACATAAGCTCTGTCATTTAACCTATGGTATGTTATCCTTAATGATGCACGATCATTAGTTTACCACAATTGAATCAAAGTTACAACAATTACATATTCAATCTAGATTCTAGAAATAAGTTCATACATGAATAATCTTTTTTTAATATTTGAATCATTCATACATAAATCCCAAAGAATTAATCATAAAATAAAATAATCAATTATAGTGAGAGTTAAGAACAACATCACTAGATAAATCAATGTCCAAACATGTTTGTCAGCCTCAATATCGCCTTTGAACTAGAAAGATGAAGTTTAGTTCCTCATAGCTCTGAAAAGGGTAAGGAATCTACACCCTTTCAAGTATTTGATGTCTTCTTTCCTCATTTGGCCTCTTAAATGCACTTTACACTAAAAATTATGGTCTCATCATAATACACAATCAACTACATAGATGTGTATGTGACCATATGCGTAAAAATTACAAAATTATGATCTTACACGTTTATTGCAAACTACGCAAGCACTTACACTGCTATGTAAGTCAACACATCACTGTATAGTTTGCAAAGGTGCTTAAAACTATATCTTTGTGCTTTTACACGCTTCCTGTGAGTTACACAGTCCTATACATAATCGTATAAGTTGTAATAACTTCATTTTTTTCATTCTTTATCCCATATTCACCCTAATTCATCTCCTTCTTAATCCATGAAGTTAAATAATAATGAAACGATTCCAAGGATATGATTTTAGTTCATTTTGGTTTTTAATCCTCTAACTTTAAAACAAAATATGAACCAAAATAATTATCTTAAGTACAACATAACATTAATCACTAAGTGTTAGAAGTAAATATATAGTTAATCAAGCACTTAGTACGTTCCCCCAAACTTAATTTTTAACTATCCTCAGACAGAACTAAAAATCCAAATTAAAATCAAAATAGTTCCTCCTTTTTCATAATTCCAAAGAATAAATAGTCATAAGTAATGAGGAATAACTTTCAAAACCATGGAAAGAACTAAAAATTCAATACGTTTACTCATGATCAATCAACAACCATTCCCTTAAAAAATTGAGCAATTTAGGTGCAAACTTTGATAAGTTATGTTTAAAATTAAGATAAATCTATAGGTACACTCAAACACCTTTCATGATTAAGACACTCCACGACGACTTTGCATATCATTTCAGTTCTCCACTACTTAAGATTCACATGCATAATCATGAGTCAAAGGACTTTTTAAGGTTGTAATAGGGACAAATGTTAGGGTGAGAAGTATTTGGACCATGTGGTTCAAAATCCATCAAAACTAGTGAAACATGAAAAATACTTAATAGAGTATCAAGTGCAAAAAACATCATCTTAAAACTAGAAACCATCAGTTATGATGAATACGAAAACTTTGTTTCTTAAATTAGATTCAAGCCTCCATATTACAAACCACATGAAGAACAAGGAATTAGAAAGAATTACCTATAAAAACAAATAATCTTCCTCCTCGATAGATTATTTTTTAAATTCTCTTTTTCTTTTCTTTTTTATTTTTATTCTCTTTTTTCACAAAGACAAAAATTGAAAGAAACTACATCAATGATGGAATTCATTTATAAGAGATAAAAATCACATTCTATTAACTATGACCAACCTGAATATATGCACACCTCACACTTTTTCTCTTGTGCATCCACAACCATCAACAATCATATATCACAAGAGGAAAAATACATGCACAAATTGCAATTAATTTTTCTAGTTAAACCTTACTCTATAATTATAATTGTATAGTCCTAAAAGCAATTTAAAAAGAGAATTTTTTTAACATGCTAAAAGAAATTAAAAACACATAAGAAACAAACTTTAAAACACACATGATAAACAAGATCTCCACCTCCACACTTACAATTTACATTGTCCCTACTGTAACATTAAATGTAAGAAATAGACCATTAAACAAAACAACAAATATGAAATTGTAAAGGAAAAGGAGCAAACTCCCCTTAGGTTACCTCCTAAGCAACACCTTTGATTATTATAATTGGCTCAAATTTATGTTTTGCTCATTAAATGATAAAATTTTGATCTCCAGGGATCATAGTTTTTACATTCTCCACTTAAAATTCTTTAAAATAACGCTTGAGTCACTGACCACTCACATTAAATGTCTTCCCTTATTTTTAGACTCTTAATGTCTACTGTACCATAGGGAGAGATATTAGTAACCACAAAAGAATACCTAATAAGGACATAATTTATATGGAAATAATTTATATTTAGAACAATAAAGAAAACTTTTTGACCAACAAAATTTTTTTTCCTTGAGACATAGAAAGCTTTGGTCTTGCCCTTAGTTAAAAAATGTTCCTAGTTTATCTATAAATTTATGATCAAAATTTTCTTGTGCTGAAAGGTCAATCACATAAAAAATATTGAAATGAGTACCTTCCCCATTAAATTCCATTATGAGGTACCCTTACAAACATCTATCTTAGTTTGGGTCGTGTTAAGGAATGATCTCCCTAGTAAGATAGGTATGAGATTATAGGAAGTTTCATCATTAATATCTACCACATAAAAATCTACAGGAAACACTAAATCATTTACCTTCACTAAAACATCCTTAATCATGCCATATAGATAAATGTTAGTATGATCAACTAATTGTATGATAACATTAGTTTCTTTTAACGAGCCTAAATTTAAAGAAGCATAAATGGGATGAAGTATAACATTAATTGATGCTCTTAAATCTAACGTAACATTTTTAATCATAGTGTTACCAATTTCATAAGGAATGGTGAACATGCCTAGGTTCTTATACTTAGGAGTGATTTGTTTTTTTTAAAGATCACAAAAGCAGTTTCGCCCATCCTAATCATTTCATTATCTCTCAACTTTTACTTATGGTACAAAATTTCGTAAGAAATTTTGCATGCCTCAAAACTTGCTTGTTTATGTCTAATAGTGATATATTCACCTCTACCTTTCAAACAGTCTCCTAGATCTCCTTATCCTTATCCTTCTTATTTGACTTTGCTAACATGCTAGGGAAAGGTAGAGGGGTTAGTCTTAACAACAATTGAGGATTCAACATTTACCTTTGAGCTAGATGGTATATCCTTTTCTCCTTTAAACTCCTTCTCAATTTCTTCTTCACTATCCATCCTTTATGTAGTTCTCTTAGGATCCTCAGTTTCTACCACTCCTCAAGGTGATTGCCCTAACATTCTTTATATTTATCTCAAGTTATGATGGTAGTTTCCTCCTCTTTGTGCTTCTAAATGGTCAATAACTGCTACCATCTGGCTCATATAGGTCTTTAAATTCTTGATGTTAGTTTTAGTCTTTTATAATTGAGATATTGTTTTTTTTGTTGAAACTACTTTACATCTTCTAGAATTGCAAAGTGTTAGTGGCAAGAGATTTAAAACATTTTTCCAGTGACGTACCTGAGGAAGAGAGGAGACTTGTTATCTATGTTGAAATTGTTATTCACCTTGTGGCCTATTTGGAAACACCTACTTTGATGTCCCATGTCTGATACATGTGTGATATCCATATGGGTATACACTTTAGTGATAACTGTGCGGATTATGAGTCAGTTCCTTGCCCTCTGATTTCCATATAAAGGACACGCCTAACATAAATACCTTCTTTAACTTTTATTCTGATAGACTGAATATCTTTTATAAGAAATCAGAGTAAGATGCGTCAATTTTTTTTAGGAAATCCCTAACAAAAAATACACACTATTCTTTTTTTTCTATCAAATCGGTCATAACCACTCCCTACATTCCCCGAAATTGTGCACCATAAATAAGAGCTCATAAATAGACCGACAATCCTATAGAAAGACTTCACGACCCTTGTGGAAAAATAATATACAAATTGGAATAATATATATTATATTATCCATTAATAATTCTATATATCCAGAATTGTATCTACACCAAAAAAATATTATTCCCTCTATAACTTAAGTTCAGGTAATCTCTCCATTCTAGGTTATAGGTTGGGGAATATTGGTTGCATTTATGGGAAAATTCCCCCTGTAGCATTGATATACTCTATGTTTCCATCTTATAGAGTTGAACACATATTTGTAGGATGATTTGCATTTATACATATATGACAAGCTTTCACTTGTGCCTGTTCTACAATAAGTTGTCTAACAAAAGATGTTAGCTCTTCTAAATGATGTTTATGATGAATTTTTTTACCTCATTTTTCCTACAAACATTGTTATGGATGCCAAATTATTGAGTGTTTGCCACCATAAGCTCGATTAAAGTTTTGGCCTCCACGGGAGCCATTTCACACTGTGTTCTACCACTTGTTGTATTTACCAAACTCCTATATATAGGCAATAATACTTCATAAAAGTATTGTATAAAGAGTTGTTCTGTGATATTGTGATGAGGTTAGTGGCATATAACTTCTTGAAGCACTCCTAATACTCGTAAAGAATTCTCCACGATGTTTTTATCCCAAAAATCTCTTTCCTTATACTAGTTGTCATTGATGCTGGAAAGTACTTCAAAAAAAAGTCTCTTTATTTTGATCCATGTACTCACTCTCCCTGTAGGAAAATAAAAAACCAGTCTCTTTAAATGAAAATGAAAAGGCTCTCAACATAATCTGCCCGTTTGTCATAAATATGTGCTTAATTGATTATGAATTTATTCCATAACACTTAGTGATTATTGCTATAAAAATGTTTAGGATATTCACTTTAGTACATATTTGATTTTAGGCATAATTTGGAAGAGAAAGAGCTAAAGTGAATTCAAATCACTATTTTTGAGTCATTTTTCGAAGATTCACACTCACTTGTTTTCATGGCATAAGAAGAAGGATTAAAGCAAGAAGAAGATAAGAACATGAAGAATATATGATGTAAGTTAGCTAATGGCCATGCATAAATTTGTCATGGGTGTAAGACATCTCTCACTCCCATGACACATGTTGCATTGGTGTGACACTCAAGTCACAACCATTCAAGGTGTTTCATGGTCGTGAACACTAAATCACACCCATGAGAAATATCCAGCTGTCCCAAAACCCTACATTTTAGTATAAAAAGAACATGTTGCGATGAAAAATGTTATGTTTTCATTTAAAAAAATGTTTGAGGGATTTCAAGAGGATCCAAGGGCAACAGAGGAGCTACCTTGGAGACATATGGAGAGCTAGACATTCTGACACTGGTTTGGAGGTGCCATCGATGCTGATGACTTGGTTAAGCATTTGTAATACCCGGTATCTAGTTTAATCGGTACACCGAAATAAATCAGTATTTAAGACTGATGTCATTAAAAATTTCAG